>VDFB02058242.1:675243980-675304939 GCA_007258455.2 Sequoia sempervirens | reverse complement strand
AGTACTATTAATGGCCTCAAATAGATACTCTACATAGTCATAGGGCCTGACATCCTATCTTTGAATGTGTGTAGCCAAAACCATGGGAGATATAGTCATGTTAGCAGGGGCATCAACTCCCAGTACTTGGCCAGCTGAATAGTATGTGTATTGATAGTATTCTTCAAACAAATCTACAAAGAAAGGGGGCCTTTCATCACTAGAAAACCTCCTAGGTTGATTCCCTGGACCTTTGGACCTGTGCAGAGGTAGCTTCCACCTCTTATAGCTTGTATCCATAGAGAGATACTCTTCCAACAAGTCTCTCATCCACAATTTCATCTTCAGGGAGGTGTCCAATTGGAAAACCATACAAATATAATCTCGTGTTATAATCATGAATTGTGACCCATCGTACAAGTGAATTGCCCTCATTTTGGGATTATAATTCATTGCCAGCACTTTGATTAGTTTTATGTTCACAAAAACATTGGGCATCACAAGTTTTCCTAGATTCAATTTCCATGGGTTTGAAACTGGCCTATATCTGTACTTCCTCTTATAGTGATATATGAACAAGTCATAACCCCTACGCGGAGTCCACCAATCTCTCAAATTCTTGTGTTTGTCCTCTAGGGTCTCACATGATGGATTTAATTGAGTTTTTCTCCTTACTTTTGGCCCAGACCCGAGACACTAGTCTATTAAGTCTTGGTTTATTGGCCTACTTTCTATTTTTTGCCTTTTGCTCTTGTTTTCTCAGGGGTTTTATCCATTTTAACCCTACTTGTATTGTACTTCAAGCTATCTTCAAAAAATTACGTTCAGTTGAGCCAAGACGTACTTACTTGAATGAATGTTGGAAATTTTGAGTTGCTCGCCTTCATCTAACTCCATCCTTTGGATACTTAGCCATAATTCACAATGAATTTTGATTCCTTAGAGGTTGTATTTATCAAAATTCAACATGCTCGATCTAGCTCTGGTTCATAAATGGAACTTGTGGCATCCTTCCTATCAACTTGCACATTAATAGCAGTTGTCTCTTCAATGAATTCATCAATCAAATCAATTTGGTGATAATTATTTCATATTTTGTCAAAAATATTTTAATCATAACACCTATATCTCTCTTCGATATATCCTTGACCATCTTTTGAGAAATGTCTAGGATACATTTATATTTCTCTCTTTGATGTTGCAAGGTCTCTTCGATATTTATATTTCAATCTAATGATCTTTATGTGACTTTGTCATGTCGAGGAGACCCGCAGTCACATCTCTATGATGTCTCTTAGTCTCATCGATAATATGTGTTTACATTTGCACAAGAATGTCAGGGAGACTTTTGAAAATGTATGCTTGATACTTTTGTGTCTCCTCAACATGTCATTGTTAGGATGTCGATGAGACCTTGATCAATGTCTATTTGATGTCTCTATGTCTCACCGATATTTCATTCCTTGAATGTCAAAGAGACTTTCTTACTTCTCTCCTTGATATGTCGATGTCTCTTTGACAATGTTGTTTGTCCACGTTGTTTTACCAATGACTTACCATTTATTTTATGATAATCTCTCGATGTCTGAGAGATGTTTTTTTGTTTCTTGAATGTTGAATACTCCACATGATTTGTCAGTGATACATGTTATATTTTCTCTTCGACATATCCAAGTCTCTTAGACATTTCATACTTTAGGCTGGAAAGAAGACATTTGAATATGTCTCTTAGAAATTTGGAAGTCTCATCTATATTTTACATTGGCCCTTCCTACTCATGTGAAAGAGACTATGGTGAGACTCTCTTTGATATGGCTTTGTCTTGGCGATATGCCATGTGCTACTATGGGAACATTTCAGATAGGGAATTCACTTTAGTGTTATGATCAAAGGGCCTTATTTGGTGATTTACATATGAGAAAATATTAGTGTCAGTCACTATGAATGGAGATGGAACATATGATGAGTGTGGGAGGATGGGTGAAAATGGGAGTGTGCAAAAATAACCAAGGTGAATTTTTTGGTTCCAACAGATTCAATGGTGATTACACGTGGATCAATGGATTACTCTTCCAACATGGCCTTGACAACAACATACGTCGATGTGTGCCCGAAGACAATGTCTTTGAAATACTTCGTGCATGCCACACAGAACCTTGTGGAGGAAATTTTGCTACTCAGAGGACTGCCTAGAAGATCCTAACTACCGGCTACTATTGGCCTACACTCCATAAGGACTACAAGCATTATGTTCAACATTGTGATAAGTTTCAACATATGGGTTGACCTACCTGCTCTGATGAAATTCCTCTACACCCCTAGTTATCCATAGAACCATTTGAAAAATGGGGGTTAGATTTCATAGGGCCCATTAATCCTCCTTCTTAGAATAAATAAAATATCTTGGTTTGTACAGATTATGTCACTAAATGGGTAGAGGTAGTAGCCTTAAAGCATTCTAGGGATACTAAGGTTGCTAACTTCTTGTATTCAAATATTTTTACCACATACGGTATGCCTCGAGAAATTGTCATCGACCAAGGAGCACATTCACCTTTGACTTGATTGATGCAATGGTACAATAATATGAAATCAAGCATTGGAATTCCTCTCCATACCATTTACAATCTAATGGGAAAGTGGAAGTAACCAACCAAGAATTAGAGACTATTTTCACAAAGATAGTAGCATTGCACAAGAAAGACTGGGCAGAAAGACTTCCTGAAGTAGTTTGGGCCTATCTCACAAGTTGAAAGACAACCATAGGACTGACACCGTATGAGCTCATCTATGACAAGAAGGTTGTCTTTCCAATTAAATTTGAAGTGAAGACTCTTTGCACCGCTCTTTAGCTTGGAATGAGTCTTAATGAAGCATAGAAAGAGAGACTTGCTCAACTCCATTCTTTAGATGAAATACATTAGGAGGCCCTTTTTCATGCAGAAGTGGTGCAGAAGAAAAGAGCACAGTGACATGACCGCTTCATTCAGTCACAGACATTCCAACCTCGGGATTGGGCATTACTTTATGACTCGATTCTAGGAATTCAAAGGGAAGTTCCATACTCACTAGCTCTGTCCTTATGAAATTCAAACTATGTATGATAACAGTGTTGTTCGACTGTGTACTGTGGATTTTGAACACATGACTCTTCTTGTTAATGAGCATCGTTTGAAGCTTTACAAATGGCCACTTTCGAAGGAAACATTTGTCTGTACTGTGATGGAGAAACTGAATCTTGTTGCTCTCACTTATTCTAAATAATGATAACAATTAAAGAAAAAGCAATAAAAGATCCAATAGCAAAAACCTTCGGGCATTGTTGGCTAATTAACATTTGAAAACCAATTTTTGATGGGCATTAACTGCTCAATAATCTTAGGGGTGAAAACTAGTTTCCCAATGCCTCTAGGCTATGATAGGGTGAAAACCATGTTCTTGGCAGTCTATCATCGAGACTCAAAAAAAAAAAAAAAAAAAAAAACAAGTTCCTGTCACTTTTATGCCAACAACCTTGGAGGAGGTCGATATTCCTATCGCTACCTATTCTATGGTGTGATAGGAATGGCGTTATCCCTGCCCCACTATCCTTTTGGCCTTGCTTCTTAATCATTTCCGCTCCAGATTGGTTGACATTTTTTCTGGTTCTTCTTCGGGTAGGACCATTTGTCTCCTATGGGCACTTTCATGGTTGGCACTACTTTCATTGTTATTGGCATTCTTTGGGTAGGAACTTCATTTTTGTTCTGGTCCAGAGTCCTTTACATTTCTCATCGTTGCCAGTTGTGTTGCCACTTTAGTGCTCTACTATCCTTTCCACCTCGTCAGCAATACGACTCTTTTGTCCCATCAACGTTTTTCACTATTGATGAGCAAGCATCCTTTTCTCACATGTCCGCTACTTTGCCTGATTTTTCATGATGAAGCATATTTCTTCCAGCGGTTCGCGATTGCCACTTTAGCGTCATACGACTGACAAGACCAAAATTTCATATCAGTATTGGTACTTTTTAAAGTTCTATTTTTCTTTACATTTCTTAAATGCATTTATTTCTTGTGGCCAATGGTGACATGCCCCATGGATGGTCCATCGCTAAGTTGGGGGGGCAAGATTGACTTATTAGATTATCTTATTATTATTTTATCTCACCCATCACTTCCTCGACATTTGCCACTCTCCTTCATTATAGCAACTTAATTTTGCTTGGCTTCACTATACTTTCCCACGTCTTTCACCATAAATCCATCTCTACTTGTCATGATTACTAAATTTGAAATGCTTTTTCTTGTTTTGGTAAACCATTCTTGTTTTCTAAAAAAAAATTGTTGTTGTTAAAATTGTCCTTTGTTACACCCTGTTAAAACCACTATCACACTTCCTGGAAAAGATTTACCATGGTGAAGGATAGGAGGTCGTGTTATGAACCCACCTCATTGGAAGAGCTAAGGGCTCGTGAAAACAAGGAATTTTATGTAGTGTTAAAAGAAGCAAAGTGGGATGTTTTCTTCAAGAAGTTGAGGGGTTTCGATAAAAGGGTTGCTTAATAATTTGCTTTGAGATTTGATGGGAAAAAGGTTTTTGTGCGCGGTTTGGAATTTCCTGTTACTATTGCAATAGTATCTAATGTCACGAGCTTGCCATTAGTTGGCGAGAATTATTTTCCCAATGGCTCCAAGAAAGTAACAGACTTAAAAACCATACGCACAACATTTCTAAGGAGGGGTGAGTCCGTGGAGATAGTGCAAGGACAAGGAACTGAATTAGGTTCATTACCAGGCATTTGGAATGGTGTAGTCAAGTTTGTGATTCAGTATGCCACCTATGAGGGAAGGTATTTTTACGTATATGCTCAACATTTTAGGTTGTTGAACCATTTAAGGTTCAATTAGCTCAAAAATGTACCTTATTTCTTACATTTCTCTATGCATAGAATGAGTAAGGTTGTTCAAAAATGGAAAATGAATTCATTAGCTCATCATGGCCTGATTCAGTTGTTAGTGATTGATGCTCTTAAGAAGCTCTCTCCCTCAAGTGACTAGGATTCATTTGTTAACCTAAATGATGGTACTAGCTCTGATGCCTCTAAAGACTCTTCGAGTAAATCTTCCTCTAAAGAATCTAATGAGGAGGAGAGAATTATTGGCACACCTAAAGAAGGCCCTGAAGAAAGTCATGAACCTAGTGAAAACTCTTCAAAGAAATGAACCACTAGGAAGTCACCTAGGAAGTCCTTGAACATTAAAGAAATTGGCACTTCTAGTGGTAAGTCTTCTAAAGCCTCAGGGTCATCTAGTAAAGAAGCTAGGAGGAAACAAACTGTGCCTAAAGAATGTTCAAAAGAATCAAGTCTTGAGTCTCCCCATGTTAAGAAAAATAAAAGGGTTGCCACTAGTCCTATCAATTGACTAGAAGACTTGGACAATGTGGCCAGTCATATGGGAGTCCTAAGAATGTTGACCGAGATTCGGATGTTGATATTTTGTCTAAGGTCTTGAAGAGAAAAGGAAAAGCAAGTAGGGAGCATAGGAGGGAAAAAAGAAAAAATGCCTTTGAACTAGGAAGAAAGAAAAAGGAAAAGAAATGAAAAGCAAATAGGTCCCCTCCTCAAAACTCTGAAGATTTTGTTAGTGAGTCTCCTACAAAAGAACCCTTAGGTGAGCAAGACCATATTCCATCTGCCTCACAAAGTCCCTCTCCATTGCATTGTAATGATGAGACCAATATAGAAATAGAATATATAACTAAAAAAGAGTCACTGCATCAAAACAAAGAAATTAATGTGGAAATTGATGAAATCCTGAACCAGATTGGAAAGGAACAGTTTTCCAGAATTAATATGGAAGAAGGAGAACTAGATGTAGAAAAGAAAAAAAAACATGAGAAATCTCTTTCCCCAATCCATCTATTTAATGAGGAACAATTTAATGAAGTTGACGAGGAAGCATGAATTAATGCATCAACTAAACAAATGGGGTCTAAACAATTGAGAATTATAGGGGAAACAAAATTGGATAATGAGTAGGAGAAAAGGGTCTTCATAAGCCCTGTTGTTATTGATGTAGATAAATAGGATAGGTCTGAAAGTCCCCTCTCCCTTGTTGAACAGTTTGCTACAAAAAAATTGATGATAGTGGAGTATGTTGAACAGAGCAATGAAAGAAAATTCCTTGACCAAGAAGAGAAAATGGATGACACCAAGATGGAAACAAGGATTAAAATATAGGTTGAAGTTGAAGAGGAGTTTGAGAAAAATGGAATTCTCCTCGAACAAATCAAGGAATTGCAGAATTCAGTTGGAAAATTAGAAGAGGAAAATAAAAAGTTGCAAGATTAGCTTTATCAAGCCAGTGCCAACTTTCAGCTCCAAGAAAATGAAATTCGAAAGTTAAAAACTGAATTGGAACAAGTAATAGCCTCCAAGGACAAGTGTATTCTTGTCAGTGACCATGAGATACAAATGGAAGAGTTACGTCAACAGTGGTCCCGTGAGATTTCCAGTACTATTCATAAATTAACCAGGTTAACTTGGTTTGTAATTTTCCTCTCCTTGTATTGGGACATGCAAGATCTTAAGCTAGGGGGAAATGATGGGGGTTAAAGTGTTCCAATAATTTTACCCTTTGTTTTCCTTTTTCCTTCATATTTCTTGTCATCCTATCATTACTTGTCATAGGAAGTATAAGTATTTGATGAAATGTAATAGGAAAATAAAATGATTAAGAAAGTGCCAATGTCGGTCGAAATGCTAACTAATCTATGGCTAACTTGGCAGGAAGTAATCAGAGAACTGCAAAGATGGTTGAGGATGTAAAGACTTCATATATAGATGTCAATATAATATTGTCTTGTTCTTCAAAAATCATTTTGGATCTGTTATATGCATGTATGACTGAGCTGAATTAGAAAAGTGCATTAACATTTCTATCATCAATCAGTCAAGGAGGCAGGGCCCACTCCTCACGTCAATTGGTGATCTGTTTGTAGTTTTCAGTGTCATAATTTAATGTGTGTGATTTGATTTCAATTTGATTTCTTTTCTAAATACAAGTTAATTATTTACAGTCATGTGGAATTTGGTTTTCTGCATGCAAATTCGATTATTCACAGTAATGATTGGTTTCTTTACTCATTAATGTATTTTCCAATAATTTGAGGATTAAAGATTTGGTTTGTGCAAATTGGAATTCACTGTTGATAGCACATCATCTCAAAAGTATACTTTATTATTCTACTATCACACTATCTGTTACAATTCTTGCTACTGTAATTCCTGTCGCATTTTCTAGCAGTCTTTCTATCTTAGTTTTTGTCAGGAAGTAGAAACAACAGAATCGAACCTAATCCAGAATTAAAATTTTATTGTGTAATTCTAGGATACTAGTTTTAATAGTATTAAATGAGAATTTAAGAGTGTGTGTTGGATTAAAGATAGGATTTTATTCATTTTCAAATTGAAGAAAGTGTGCTTTGATTTGAATCTTAAGATTAAAAGGTGTGTTTTAATTCAATTCCTAGATGCATCCATCCCCCCTTAGTCCACTAGTTTCATCCCTTAGGTATATTTCCACAACACCTTTCATAGGTTTATGACTCTCAGATTGACAATTAAAGGATAAACTGAGGAAATTACCATAAAATACCCAAGGACCAACCTAAACACTTGTACCAACTTAATAGGGTCACAAGAGTAATTTATCTTTAAAATCAGCCCACAGTTTAATCCAATCAATTCCTGAGCAACCTGAGAAGATTTCTAAAGGGAAGAAAAAGAAATTGGAATTGGAGTATGAGACCGGGTCGAAGGCAAAACCTAAGAAGGTTCCTAAAGAGAAGAAAAATAAAGTGGATTTGGAGTATGAGACCGGGTTGGAGGTGGATGATGATTATGAACCTGACACAGAGGCTTCTATGGAAGTCTACTAGGAGCCCCCTGCTCCTATTAAGGGTGGTAAGAAAGGTAAATTTTCCCCTGTTTTTGCGGAGTATGAAACTTGTAGTGAGGGGGTGGTTGGTGAAAAACCTTGCAAAATTGGGAAGGGTGAATCCTCTGCCCTGATGAAAGGAAAGAAAGTTGTTGCTGGGGAAAATTTTAGTACCCCCTATGTCTGGTTCTAAGAGAAAAAAGGGCTTGAAGGGTGGGAGTAACAAGAAGATGGCTAAGCAGACTGGTAGCCCTATCCAGGAGGAGTCAATTGGTGTTGAGTCTCCTCTAAATGTTGTTGGCGGACAAGATAACATGGATATGCCTAAACAGTGGATGAAGATGCAAGATAGAGGGAGGATTGTTGCTGATGAAATTGCGAGCTCTCTTTGCAAAATATAGACACTAGTTACTAGGGATAAAGGGAAAGAGGTGATTGGTAGTCAAAACCTGAACAGTGACTCCCAAGAGGTTGAAGCAGAGGCAATGGATGTGTTCAATTTTAACCGGGAGGATTTGCCTAATGTTTTGGGCTTGGCGAAGGAGGGCACTATCTCCCTATTTAGGTTGTTCAAATTGGCTTTCCATGAACTAAATATGACCAATGTGAAGGTTCATGGGACTATGAGTAAAGCTATGGCATCTTCAGAGTCCTCTCTATAGGCTCAAATTAACCAACTTTTTGATGCTTTAAAGATTGAACTGTTGATTAAATGTTAAAGATGAAGCAAATTTTTGAATAGAGGATTGTGACCTTGGAAGAGAAAATGGAATGGGTTAATCTAAAATTGGATAAGGTTGTGGAATTGACCAAATTTTCTATGAGGAATGAAGCGAAGGGTTTAACTATCCTCAATGAAAAGGTCAGGAAGTGGATGGAGGAAGCTTCAGGTGGTAAGGACGCTACTAGGAATAGACAGTGGATGTAGGAAGCTTCAGTTGGTATGGTTGTTGTTGGGAATGTTGTTGGTTCACCTAGTGTTTTGATTAAAGAGGTAAGTGAAATGGCGCTCTGTACTCGAACCCACAATAAAACTAAGCTAAAATTCGGGGTACCTGTGAAAGAGATTTATGAAGTAATGGATGTGCATCAAAAGATAATTGAAAGCAATATGGAGGCTGCTAACATTCTGAAGAATTTTTAGTTACTATCTCTGCTCCTCTTTTTTGGTAGTTGTTTTGCTTATGGTTTGTTGCTTGTTGGTTGTTTGTTGATCTATGTGTTTATCTTTTGAAACAAATATCTTTTTTGTAAAGGGTTTTAGGGCCCCTTCAAAACCTGTTTTACCTCTAATAAAAAACAATTGAGAGCTTTCAGAAAAAAGAAAAGCAATAAATGAATATTATTATGCTAACTTTGATTGGAAAAGCATGAGTAGGATGGAAGTTGCATTACCTTTGAGCAGGAAATTTAGATATTCCCAAATGATCAAATGCGATCCCTAAATAACTCTCCAAATAATTGAGAGCCTCATGAAATATTTTATGAATTTCAATCAATAGATGTCATGCAGGGATAAAATTCTTTCCACCTTGAATGAAGATATCAAAGTGATCCTTTTTCCTACAAGTGAAACATAAAGATATTGGATAGAAATATTGCATTTTTATATTAGTATTTTATTTTCTGAAATCATTTACATTTTTATATTTGTAGTGAGGCATATAAGTTTTTTGGTTCAATTGGCTTGTACCCTCCTTATATCTAATAATTATTTGCAAAGGCTATGTTGTATCTATCTAAATAGTACTCCCCAAAAAAGAGTCTCAACTCTCAACAAAATTAGGAGCATATAATAGGTTTTATTCATTCATCCATCCCTTCATTTTTTATTATGTATTATACATGTTAGGACTTTGCATATTGTATTTCCCATTATTATGAATAGGAGATAATATAAAAAGAATTATTGTTGTGAACCTCTTGATAGATTGAAGAATTTGATTGAATTACTATTTTTAAAGACTCAAAAATAACTACTTGATTTACACTTTTATCCTATTGATCCAATCTTGTGTTAAAAATAATACATTAACATATTCGGGCAATACGAGTAGTTGTTATTTGCTTAATAGCAAACAACTTGTTATGCCTCAATCAATAGTTGGTTAGTATTTTGTACTATGGTTTTGTTTGTATTATCAAGTTTCCATCTTATATATAGAAACAAACATATTAGGTTGAACAATTCTACTCCTTGAACAAAAAGCAAGCAAGAATTGGCATCATGCTTTAGATTGGTCAATTATACATCTTGCTTGAAGATTTCATGCTCTCGAAGTGACATATGCGATATGATGCACAATTTATGTCCCCAAGTGGAGAATTTGAGTATCATATATAATTTTGTTCTGGATGCCTATTTAAATAGTTGAATTTCTAGGATCAATGTTATCTTATGTATTTATGTAAACATAAGTATAAGATTATTCTATTGTCAATCTATTGTTCTAGGTAAACTAGTGGATTGAGTTGCAGAGAAAATTATTTGTTTGTATTTAAGAATCTTGCAAAACACTTTATGGGTTTTGTTTTTTTCTCTTTTACCTTTCTAGAACATATTGAAGTCTTGAATTTGGCCTATTAATATAAAATTTATGACCATTTAAATGTTATATTGTATTGTTACAATCAATATATTGGAAATTAATAAGTGATTATATAATGAAAATATGTGATTTCAATAGGTATTATCATCATATATAAATGCATTAAATTATGTAATTGAGTGAATTATTGAACAATATTATCTCTTCCACTAAATTATAAAAAGGGTTCTATATTTGGGGAATTAGAAAATGAGGAAGTAAAACCCTCCATCCCTTGTATCAAGTAGTGTTAAGTGGATTTAGGGAGTTATGGTTGGAATATGGAATTATTCCTTGGTGGACTATTCAATAAATGTTATTTCCTTGGGAATTTTATTTGAACTAATGACAATATGGGCTTGGTCTTTGGGGTATTATTTTAACCTTCTTGTAGAAAGACAAGATATCATAGTGAGATGGTCAAAACATTCTATGTTGTAAACATTTATTATCATTAATTACATCCATAAGTGCATTGTTGGATTGATTTACATTCTCTTCCATAATGTATGTGATTAAGGGATATGTTGCATGAGCATATAGGTATGTTAGCTTGTCAGGGATTCACATAGTGCACTAGATTCGATCATGCATGTCGATACATATCAAGCTAGATCTTTTGTGATGGGTTGGGTTACTCCAATGGAGTGGCATGGGGAAGCTTAATGCTTCGTGGTAGGGTGGAAGTCAACTCAATGATGCTCTTTCTCTTCTTTTCTTCCCTTGTAGATTTTTAGTATGATATCATGATGTATCTATAATTGTAACGTAAATTTTTTGAGTTCTATAGTTATGACTAAGTTGTATAAATGTACTTGTACCATTGGTAATAATTGTAGAATCACTTTATATGTTAGAAAGTGAAAAAATTCAAATATTTGACTCCTAGATTAGATCACCATTGTGTTTACTTTATTTAGTATTTCCATATTTTATTAGTGACTAAATGGGTGGACATTACACCCAAAATATTTTTGTAGACACTATGAATAGAGGAATATTATTTATTAGAGGCTTCATTCTAACAAAATTATATAGCTAAATATATATATATATATATAATGAGATGGAGCACCACAGAAATCAGAACGCGCCATTCAATGCCAACGGTGGTTTTTCAAAAAAAACAAGTCGTTCTGAGAATGTTTTGGGTTTTCATGGTGGCATTCGAATAGGAAGGCATCCTTTTTTGCATTCTTCTAATGTTTCCTTTCAAAGATTGTGGGCCCGTGTTTCTAGAAATGATTTTTTAGGGGATAATAGGGGATTGCATGGTTTTTCAAAGGCCTCAGAGTTTTTCAAAGGTCATTAGGGTTATACTTGGGGAGGACCTCTATATCAAAGGGGTAGACATTGTTCTTCAGATGTTCTTCAATCTCTATAGCCTATTTCCCATTCCAAGCATGCGTTGAGTAGGGTTTCGCAATCAGTTTTTGATATTTGTGGTTCGGATTCTAGTTCTTCTATTGAGCCTTCATGCAATTTGCAATGTTCTTGGGTGGATGTGGTCTCTGGTTGTTCTCCAACTACATTCCCAAATAATATTCCAATCAAAGCTAGAGTTTCATATTTTCTAAGTACATTCCCAAATAACATCCTAGTCAAAGTTGGAGCTCCCTTCATTCCAAATTGGAGGTCTTTGAGCGATGATTTGAAGTATCCCTCTAGTCCTTCAATTACATTTCTAATTCCATTCCCATTTCCAAATCTGGTTATCTAGAGCGTAAGGGTACAATTTTGGAGGATTCTTTTTTCCAGAGAAAAAAGGTGGTTGGGCAAGATTCTGGCCTCAAACATCAAAGGAAAGTTTGGCGACCTAAGTTGAAAGGTAATCTTGAAGGATCTATTCTGGTTACCTTTAAGGTGAAATATCTTCAACCCCAAGTGTCTGATCTTTAGGGTTTAGCACTCATTTGTAAGTTTTGGAAATTCTCCCCCAATTTGAATTTTTTGAAATCTTGGGTGTTTAATGAATGGGAAGGTTCTACTCAGGTCTTTTATCTAAACAAGGGGATGGGTTCTTTGTTGTCATTTTTTCCAATAAGGAGGCTAGAAATGCAGTTCATAGAGTTAAATCATGGTTATGTGAAGGCACTGGATTATATACTACTCCATGGATCCCTAATTTCTCTCCTATTCAAGCTAGGGTTAGGTATATGCCTTTTTAGATCCAGTTACAGGGTTTACCACTTGAATATCGAGAGACCAACCTTATTGAAATTTTTGGGAATCAATTGGGTATTTTTATTCATCATAATTTGGATTTTTTTAAAAATCCTTCATTGCATGTGAGGTTTTGTGCTCTTTTTTATGTTACTAAGCGCCTACCATCTGTTTTGTGCATTACATATCCTAATGGGATGTAGGAGCAAGAAGTTGTCTTTGAAGATCCACAAACATTTTGCTCCTATTGTCATTCTCTTATGCATCCTACAAATTTGTGTCAAAGCAATGAGGTAATGGGAACCACTGTATATTCTTCCCCTCAAAAGGCTTTTGCTCCTTCTTCATGTGCTAGAGTTGCTACTCAAGTGTCTGAACTTGATGTTGTTCAAGGGTGGGATATGCACACAACCAAATTAAGCCCTTCAGTTGTTTATAGGGGCTCTTCTAGTGGGCAGTTATATACTGATAATGGTCATGATATAGGAAAAAGGTGTTTTCAAGGTGGTTCAGGTATTAATTTGGAGGTTCCTTCTTCAAACAGTATAGTTCAGGCATTAGGCAAGTTACCATTAATCGAGACTTCTTCTTTAAAGCATAAAAAAAATTATGTTACATTTCCTGAAGGTTGGGAGAATTCGTTGTTAATGAAATCTTTTTTCAATACTCTTAGCCTTCTTGTTCCTTTGATCAAGTCTGTCAACATTCAACAAATCAATAATTGTGCTATAATGTTAATTGTTGGTGTGGTCAATCAATCTGAAATGTCACAATTTTTTGAAATTTAGGGTGAAAGGGATTGTAATTTTTCTTTATCTGATCAAAGGATAGAGGTTCAATCTCATTGTGAAAGGGATAGTAATTTTCTTTTACTTGATCAAAGTTGTGATGTTTCATCTTTTCTCTTTCCTTTGTCTTTTTCTTCTAATAAAGATCTTGACACATTTGTAGATGAAGCCTTTTTCATCTGTTGGGGAATTACTTATAGAAGAGATTGCAACGAAGGTGATAGGGGAAGAAGAGGGTCAAAATCAGCAAAATATTCTTTCACTGGCACAGTCTCCTATGTCTCCTCCCATTACCAAAATGTCACCTGCTAAAAAAGGTAGGAAGTCTTTAGTTGTGAAGCTTCAAGAGGAAATAGATGCAGGTATTCAATCTACTTTAGATGGTCACAAGTTTAGTGATAATGAAAAGAAAAAAAGGCCAAGGAGAGCATGTTGCTCTCCTAGGGTATTATGAAACTAATATCTTGGAATGTCAGAGGCATTAATGCATCTAACAAAAGGGCCCAAATTAAGCAACAATTAGATTTATGTGGGGCAGATGTAGTGGTTTTGCAAGAAACAAAAATTTTAGCTGAGTCATTTGGAGTGTTTAGTAAAAAATGGTCTAAGTGGAGATCTTTTCAATCTCCTTCAAAAGGGGCATTAGGGGGACTTATTACTTTGTGGAATGATAAATCATTAAGTATTCCTAATGTCTCTTGTGAGTGTAACTGGCAGTTAGTAAAGATATCCCATTATGACTTGTCATTTTGGTTGATAAATGTTTATGGGCCGAATAATTCAGTTGGGAAAAAAATATGTGGGACAAGTTGTGTCAAGTATTGGATCAGTTGGGTCAAGATAAGGTTATTATAATAGGGGATTTTAATGCAATAGCATCAGCTTCAGAGAAACAAGGTGGTATTTGTCCATCTAAAAAGGATATGGATGACTTTCATTCATTCATTCAAGATAATGCATTGGTGGACTTAATTCCATTGAATGGAAGATTCACATGGACTAATAGGAGAATTTTTTTTTATGTAAATAGCAAAAAGATTGGATAGATTTCTAACTTCTCCAAATTGGGGTGTAACTGAATATGATTTATCATCTAAAATTTTGTCTTTCATTGCTTCAAATCATTATGCAATCTCTTTAGATTTATGCCCTAAGAAAGTTAAGCCAAAATGGAAATCTTCTTTTAAATTTGAAGCAATCTGGTTTTGTCACCCTCACTTTATAAATTTACTAAGGAAATGATGGCTAAGTGCACCTTTCTGTAAGGGTTCTCATATGTACCAGTTGAGCAGGCAGTTGGATCACATGAAACAACATATTAAGATATGGAATCAACAAGTTTTTAAGAATATTTTTGTGCAAAAAGACTTGGTTTATAAAATACTTCTTGAGGTAAATGAAGTAATTGTTGCAAATGGCTTAGATAATATGCTTTTTGAAGAACAGAAAAAATTGCAAGAGGCATGGAAGGAGTTGCTTGCGAGAGATGAAGTATATTGGAGGCAAAAGTTAAGAGAGTTGTGGTTAAAAGATGGAGATAGAAATACAAAAAAAAATCATATTTCTGCACAGATAAAGAAGTATAAAAATTTATTTTTTTCAATACATGATAGTATCATAGGAGCATGTTATACAAAGGAAGAAGATATTCAAAATGAAGGTATTAAATTTTTTCTTCTTTGTTAATATTTGCTAATAAGTCTAATAATGTTTAGTTGGTAAGAGAAAGAGAGGATCTTCTTCAGGTCATTCCAAAGGTAATCTTTCCTAAAGATAATGAGAGATTGTTGGCCCCTTTTTCATTAAAGGAAGTTAAACAAGTTGTATTCTCTATGCCACCAGATAAGGCACCAGGCCTAGATGGTTTCACGACAATCTTTTTTCAAAAAATTTGGGATTTTGTGGGTACAAATATTCTAAATGAAATGGAGGAGTCAAGAAAATTTGGGGGCATGTTAAGGAAATTTAATATGACTCATATTGCTATTATTCCAAAGATTACTAAACCTCTGTCATTTTCAGACTTTAGGCCTATTTCACCGTGCAATGCTATTTACATTTTTTTTTCAAAGGCCATATACCTTCGCTTACACCCACATGTATCTAAAATTGTGTTAGAAGAGCAGGGGGGATTTGTACCTAGTAGGGAGACAGCTGAAAGAGCTATTGTAGCACATGAAGTTCTCCATTTTGTCGTTACAAAAAAATTATCTTCTATGATAATTAAGTTAGATATGGAAAAAGAATATGATAGGGTTAACTGGGCTTTCTTGTAATAGGTGTTACTTAGATTTGGTTTCTCAGCTAAGTGGTGTAAGTGGATCATGAATTGTTTGTCATCTATGAAATTTTTAGTTTTACTAAATGGTTCTCCATTTGGTTTTTTTGGATCAACCCAGGGGGTTTGGCAAGGTGATCCACTTTCACCCTTTCTATTCATAATTTTAGTTGAGGCTTTGAGTAGATCCATTCACATAGCTCATATGTAGGGTTCCATTCAGGGGATTACAATTCTAGACACAAATTTAACAACTCATTCTTTGTTTGTTGATGATACTTTACTCTTTGGTAAGGTTGTTGTTTCTAAAGCACATCATTTTAAATCAGTCCTAGACAGGTATTGTCTAGTTTCAGGTCAAAAAATTAATGAGTAAATAAAAAATCTATGTGTTCAACACAAAATTTGTTGTTGAAAAGCGGATAGTGAAGATTTTAGGTTTCCAACAAGCTCAAGTTCCGTGCAAATACCTTGGTATTCCCTTTTTTGTAGGAAAAAATAAGGTTTCTTACTGGCATAAAATTATCCATAGCATTGAATCAAGAATTATGTCTTAGAAAGGTCGTTGGCTATCATTGTCTAGCAAAATTTTGTTGGTCAAGACAGTTTTGTCCACAATTCCAAATTATTACATGTTTTTTTTGAAATATCCTATATCTATTATTCTTCAAATTCAAAAATTGATCAAGAGATTCTTGTGGTCTAGTAACATGGAAATCAAGAAGAAAATTCCTTTAATATCATTAGAAACCATGTGTTTGGAGAAGTTAAAAGGGGGTGTGGGTCTTCATAGTATTTCAGAAAGAAATATGGCATTAGGTGCAAAAATGGTTTGGCACATGTATGCAAAGCCTCATTTGAAATTGTGTAAGTTAATGCAACAAAAATATTTGGATAATGTTAATCCAACAAGAATATTTACAGTTTTAAACTCACCTTCTAGTTCTATGATGTGGAATTTTTTAGTCTCTTGTAGAAAAATCATTGTACCATTTTTAATCTAAGAGGTCAATGATGGTCAAGAGGCACTTTTCTGGAAGGACTCATGGAATGGGTCTCCAAGCTTAAATTCAATGCATAACTTCCATATCTTAGAAGCTTTGTTGATAGAAAGTTGAGGTGATAAAGTTAGACATTATATTTATCATGTTGAGCCATTGTCCGATAGATAAATTTGGAAGGATTATTCAGGGTTTTCAATTAGTAGTGAGCATAAGGTACTATTGCAATCTATCCCTTAGAAAAGGATTGTGTATTGTAATGCTGAAGTTGATAGGTTAATATGGGAAAAGTCAAATGCAGGCTCTTACACAATTAAAGAGGGTTATAAGTCAATTTCACGGGCAGGGTCATAGGTTGGGAAACAAAGAGCATATAACTTTTGTTGGAATCCTATGATTTTTCCTAAAGAAATTTATTTTTCCTGGTTAGCTATCAGGAGTAAGATTCTAACTAGTGATAGGCTTTCAAAACTTGGGATTGCAGATCCTTTTAAATGTGTTCTTTGTAATGAGGAATTTGAAGATGTAAATCATCTTTTCCTAACATGTTTTGTTTCTCAAACGTGTTGGTTGTTTGTGGCAAAAAAAATGAACTGGTATTCGCCTTTCCTAGATACTCTTTGGAAATTATTCTCAAGTTGGCTAGTCTTATATAGTAATTCCTTTTTTGCAAGTATTTGGTCAATAATTCCTACATTGGTAGTGTGGGCTTTATGGTGGGCAATAAATAGAAGTATCTTCTGAAAAGAAAAACTTATTCTTAGTCAAGTGTTGATTGCTTTAGAGCAATCGATATGAGAAACTATTAATGGCTATGTGTCTAAAGTAAAACATATTGGCTCTATTTTTTCTGATTGGGATTCAAAGTTAATGGGAATTTGGCCTCTCCTAATTCTGTCATTTAAAGGAAGTATGCATCAGTTAACTCCTAAAGTTAATAGGAAAGAAATAAGATGGAAACCTCCACCAAAGGGATTGTTTAAGTTGAATTGTGATGGAGCTTCTAGGGGAAATCCAAGTTTCTCTGGAGCTGGTGTTATCATTAGAGATTATAAGGGACTAGTTTTGTGTGCTAATTCATATAAATTATAGAATGGGACAAATAATGAAGCAGAGTCTCAAGCTTTCCTTCTTGGGTTGCAATTAGTTCTCAGTTTTAAGCTCAAAAGGATCCAAATTGAAGGAGATTCTTTGTTAATCTTAAATGCATGTCGCGAGTGTCATTCAGTAAACTAGACATTGGGTTATATATTGAACATATTTGGTCGTTATTAGACAACCTAGAATTCTACCAAATTATTCATGTCTATAGAGAAGGGAACAATGTTGCAGATTATTTGGCCAATTCAGGTTGCGATCAGTTGTCTAAGGTAGTTGGGCATGATGTTTCTTCTGAGGCTCTTTACACTAAGCTAATTGAAGTGTTGTCACGAGATGGAGGAACACTTGGTTGTGTTTGAGGTTTTTCAATGTCATCAATAATTTGTGTTTATATAGGGGATGGTATGTTGAATCTACTTTATGGCCTTTGCAAGCATTAATCATAATGGCAATAGCATCACAGTTTTTCAGTGTCAATTTTGGGTTAGAGTGGTTGGAATAGCAAATCCATTTGTCTCTCTCTTCTAAAGTTAGTCTTAAAGATTGCACATGTTCAATTAAGATGAAGTTTAGGTAGTCAAAGGATTCAGGCGTAATTTTAAATTTCTTTCATTCTCAAAATTTGCTACAGTTTGTGAAGGTTTTTTAGTAGGTAAGTGTCATTGGCAAGATTGAACATTTTCATAGGTGTTCATTAAGACAGATTTCCTAAGTCAATATTTAGAGCACATGGAAAACTTTGTTTCAGATCCGGTTGCTATATTTCTGGTACATGATATCCTTTAAAGTATCACATTTTTTCAAAGTGGCGGATGTCTCAGTACATCAAGGTATTTTGTTGACATCAGCACAACCAAGTCCATGAGACATGTTTGTTGTAAGTAGTTAACTTCAGATGTGTGGCAATGATTGTTGAGAACGGCATAGACTTGTCATTATCTGGCTCATGTGACATTAATTGTTGCAAATTGGAGCTTACATGAGAATATGCCAGAGGTTTTATTTTGAAAGCTAAAATTGATCATCGTGCAGAGAAAATGCACGACCTTACAAAGCAACTCTGTAAAATGATTTTTTTCTAACAATGTGCTTTTATGTGTAAGTAATAGGTTTCTTCCTACTTAAAAATCAAAAATCTCATGTGGTTTTACATGTGTGGATTGCGATGGATAAATTCTTTTTTGTACAAGAGAAAATTTAGTGGGGTGGACTAAAATTAGTAATATGGCTCAAAAAGTTATTTTGTATAGCTAATTTGGCTCTTGGCATCACAATTATAATGGAGCCTATTCTTCCCCCAAGTTGTACCCATTGTTCAGTACTGAGTAATCATTCACTGGCATGTGATATTACCTTGCAACGCTTGAAAGGATTTCATCATATGCATTTCAACAGTATCAATAAATAAGTTGCTCTCTCGCCTAAAATATCACATTATTCTATGTGTGTCTTTTGGCTGGTAGGGTTCGTGTTCTATCTGGAGAGCTCCATCAAAGCGGTCTGTAGCGTTTATGTCCCAGCAGGATAGCTCCAGCAGTGGAGAGCTAAGAGTGTCGTTTCGGTCCTATAGAGTCTTGATCCCTGTCAACGAATGGGAATTGCCTATTTCTAATGAAATTGGTAATCCAGAGCTGCATTTGGTTTTCAAAGATCATTGTGCTACTTTCAAAAAGAACATAAAAAGGGTAATTGGGGTCGAGATTATGGAGCCAGAGGCAAAACGGTTGATCTACCCTTCTCAACTACTGTCGATTTTCATTTCCAATCTGTTGGATGTGTTTCAGAGTGTCAGTCTGGTGGAGAATATCACAAATAAAGTGGTCAATGAAGAATATTTAGCAAATGGCATCCTGCATAAAGCTTGCCAGAGGTATGATTTGTGGAAAGGTCATGGGTATGTAGGCGGTTTATTCCCTAGACATTTTCTATTACATAGAACAGCCTTTCCTGCATTGTTTATTGCCAAAAATAAGTCTCTGGTACAACAAAACTCCAGTTACATGTTAAATGCTCTCAGAAGGTATGCAGGGGAGTTTGATTCTGCCCTTGGAGATAAAGTCAAAGAAAAAGTGCAAGCAATCTTGGATTTGCTCACTCACGTGCATGATTCGCCAAGGCCTCGACAAGTACCAGATGAAAATAGTGGTCTACAACAGCCAGTAGATGAAGCATATGCTAATCGTGGGTTTCAACAACCACTACAAGAAGCAGCTGATAATCATGGTCTTGGGCTTCAACAACCAATAGATGTAGTAGTTGATATTCGTGGTGCTCAACAACCACCTATGGTGAATAGTGGTCTTCATCAACTAATGACTGCTTGAATTGGCTAGAACTTAAATCTCAATGACATGCCTTCATATCATTCTGCACCAACAATTTTAAATGAAGAGCAGGATGAAAATGAAATTCTCCCTGTGTAGATGGAAGAATAATGAACTTATGTGTAATAGGTTGTTTTTTCCTGGTCATAGTAGTGAATCAAGTTTTGGTCAAATGTAATAGTCAAAAGATATAGTATACTTTGTGATGCCATTTTGCTATACTCCAGTTGATTATTAGTGTTGATGATGAAAAGTAAAATCTGTGATAAAATTCTGTCACACTTCTAGGGAGATACTAAAGGTGCTTTTTGTGATAAAAAGTGCTAGGAAATGGTCAGATCTAAATGGATATAATTTTGTGAAGCAAATATATCCTCTAATGTAAATCTCATATTATTATAAATATAAATATATATATGGGCATTATGCCTTTTACTGGAAAAAAAACAAAAAAACAAAATTATATAGCTTTTTGTGAAAAATGACCAACAATATTCAATACAACAAAAATCCACCCCACAAATCAATACTTCAATTAGGTCTTATAGGATACACCACAAACCAAACAATTATTAAATCCTTGAAAATGTAAGGAAACACTCAACTATTCCATATTATTAGCCCAAACTACATGGACAACTTCAATAATCACCTAAACCCATGTCTACATCAACTTGGACATCAATGCCCCATTGTTGAAAAATATTTCTATTGATCATTTAAGACCTTGTGTCATTTAGGTGACACTCCCATTGTTCCTATGGATATTATAGCAAGACATGTCTATTGTGACCCCCTTAGCATTTCCTAAAAGTAAACAACTAGTGATTTGTTTGTTAATTTGAAGGTTAAAGAGAAATTGTTCTCTAACTTAACAAACAATTCATTGGTTATTTAAGTTTTACCACCCTGATGCTCAGTCTTATCAACTAAAGCAGAACAAAGGGAAGAATAAGAATTGCATGCTCAACACTAAACATCTATGTTTCTAAACAAGATAAATAGAAGAAAAAAAACACTTTACTGAGAGTAACAATTCTAGCTCTATTTTGAAGAGAATAACATATAGAGTAATATATAAGTATATAGTTGCTACTTACCTAAAGAGATGGAAGGCATGCGCCCATGTAGTGTAGTTAATATTTTCCCTTGCCCAAGGAATAGCCTATGCTCCTACCATATATTATCCTAAGTTTATATCAATCACATTGCACAATGAGTAATAAATATGAATATTAAGGGAAAGGCATGGGGAAAGAGTAGTAATTTTACTCACCATAGGGATTGCAAATGCAATACATGCAATTGCACCTACCTTTCATCGCACTTGCATATAAATATATATCAATATCCACAACCACTAAACATAAAACAACTCACTATGCTTTCCTAACAACTGCCTTGTTTATGGAGTTAAACGCTCATGAGACTCAAGACCAATCTTTTTAGGTCATCGAGTGGTCATTGCATTCCCACTATAAAACAAAATGGAAGAAGTAAAGCAATTGTAGATTATTTGTAGATGTTCCAAAAGCATGCTATAAATTGTCTGACTGAACCTACACACCTATCAAACATATTATATAAGATAATTTACATACACTTAATCTCTATGGAGTGTAGAGCAAACTCTCTAGACTAAATCTATATATTACACAAAAATTTGAACCAAATTACTCAATGTATATTATATGTGCTATTTCTAAAATATTAGATCTTACACTAAGCACAAGCCATATTCTCCACCAAGTTACACAAAATGTAAGCAATACACTATTTTTATCAAATCACCTTGATAGATAAAAAATCTCTTTACCATTAAAAAAAAATCTCCTTTCAATTAAAAACATTCTTAATAATTGTATGGTTGAAATGCTACCCTATAAATTATATTTTGAGATAGCCATCATTTTTATGTTGTTTTGTTAACTAGTCATTATTAACATTTTTTTTACTACAACCATCATTTTTATGTTGTTTTGTTAAATAATCATTATTAACATTTTTTTTATCAACACTAAATTATAAATAAGAACTCAACTTTTAATCTAATAATATTTTAAATAAATTATATCCTAATCATTCCTTATTAAAAATATGTAGTTTTTATTTTAATAATAATAATAATAATTTAAATTGATTAGAAAGTACTAAAAAATATAAGTGCGACTCAAACAATTATGGAAAGAATACCCAATTATTTGATTACTTTCCCGAATCGTTTCAGAGGGGCAAAATCTCTGCAGAAGGCAAGGCTGGAATTCAAATTCAGAAAAGACAAACGTTTACGGCAGCAGCCATGTTGAGCGCTTGTGTGGGAAGAGATTCCAGTGAAAGCCCCGGAAGTTCAAGGCAGGGCATTACAGGGAAGGAACCTACTAATTATTACAATAAACTTAACCCCATCACAGACTTCCCAATACCAGTGGACCCCGAGCACAAGGCCACGGTGCTCCGGCCGTTGTCCGTCGCCCAGCCACACATGAGAGCCTTTCATCTCTCCTGGATATCTTTCTTCACTTGCTTCTTCTCCACCTTCGCAGCCGCACCGTTGCTCCCGGTGATCCGGAACAATCTGGATCTCACCGCCATCGACATCGCCAACGCAGGGATCGCATCCGTGGCGGGCTCCGTGTTTTCGCGCCTCTGCGCGGGGCCACTCTGCGACCTGGCTGGGCCACGCTACACCTGCGCCTCGTTGCTTCTGCTCACGGCCCCCGCGGTCTTCATGATGGCCACAGTGTCGTCGGCAACGGGGTTCGTCCTCGCACGCTTCTTCATCGGCTTCTCGCTCGCCACTTTGGTGAGCTCTCAGTTCTGGATGGGCAGCATGTTTTCCTCCAACATCCTCGGACTCGCCAACGGCGCCACCACGGGGCTCGGCAATGTCGGCGCCGGCGCTACGCAGCTCTTGATGCCTCTGCTCTATCTGCTCATCCATTCCTCTTTCCACTCCACCGCCTTTACCGCTTGGCGAATTGCCTTCTTTGTGCCGGGCCTAATGCAGGTGACCATGGGGCTGTTGGTCCTATGCTTGGGCCAGGACCTGCCTGACGGTAACTATGCGCGGGACAGGAGTAGCGACAAACTGCCCACGGTCGCATGGTACGCGGTCACCAATTACAGGAGCTGGGTTTTGGCTATCACATACGGCTACTGCTTCGGCGTCGAGCTGACCGTCAACAATATTATAGCGTCATATTTCTATGACAGGTTTGATCTGGACGTGGAGATACCTAGCGGGCGTCATTGCTTCCAGCTTTGGGCTTGCGAATTTTTTGACGTGTCCGTGCGGAGGGATTTTGTCAGACGTGACGGCGCGTCGGTTGGGCATGCGGGGAAGGCTGTGGATCCTATGGGCGCTTCAGACAACCGCAGGAGTTTTCTGCATTTTGCTGGGCAGAGCCGGTGGGTCTTTGCCTCTCTCCGTGCTATTTCTGCTTCTCTTTTCCGTATTCGTTCAAGCATCTTGTGGTGCCACCTACGGTATTATACCCTTCATCTCTCGTAGGTAAGTAGAATCTCTTTTCATGCAATTTATAATTTTTTAAATCTTTCTTTAAAAATTAAATATTATAATATTCCCAAAAAAATTCAAAAAATAAAAATAATATTTATTTAGAATTTTGATTTTTATAGGAATTAGATTCATATTATTGTAAAATGAATTTTATAATTCATTTGTTTATGAAGGTTTTTACATGATACTTTAAAAATATAATGGTCAATTTAAAAACAAAGTTTTAATAAAAATATTCTTATGATAATTTTTAATAAGTAGTGATAAAGGAAAGTTCAATATCATTATTGAGTGAAGAGGGAAGGAAAAAGTATCATCATTAAGAATTTATTATATAAAGTACCAAGAGATAAAGGAATAAGTATCATCATTAGTTGTAACATTAATATCATATAAATCATTATCAATAAAAGTGAGAGCTAAAACACTAAATGCATCATGGATATTATGAATTATATCATCATCACAATGAAGCATCATCATGAATGAGCAAAGAGAAAGATCATTATGCAATTTACCATCCCAAGATGTACAACAAATGCATATAGGGCTAAGGTAAGAGTTAAATTAGTGTCATGGGGCATAAAAGAGGTATCATCATCCTAAAGCATATTGGCATAAGAAGTTCAAACTTAATTACAAAGAGGAAAACACATCCATGTTGACAATCTAACAACGAAAATTCATAGGGATGGAGCCAAACCCAAACCAACATATATTAGATATGATTTGCACAAAAGTAAAAGGATAAGCTTAGGGCTAAACCCTACAAGGTGTAGGAAAAGTAGGGCTCAACAATGTGTAGACACAAATAAACCGTGATGGTGATATGTAGGCTAATCGATTAATTAAACATTCAATAGCATAAGATGTAACATGTGCACTGTGACTTGTCTTGAGAATGTGATATGAGATCTACATTAATCAAGCTTCTACAAATTGGAAAGTGTATGCTTTTGTGTTTGGGTTCAAATCTACATGTTTGGACTTGATCGATACATTTGAGACCTTCAACCTAATGTTTGGCCCTAAATTTGGAATTGCAACCTTGAACCTTGGGTCTTATTTCTTCAAAGATATGTTTGCTTCTAAATATTTGGACTAGGTGGTGCTAAAAAGCACCAATCGAGGTTGTTATCAAGAATGGGGAATCCACATCTTGTCTTGATATTAGTTAGGCCCTATGTAAGTTAATTCAATGATATTTGAACAAGTTCGAAGACATGCTAAGAAAAATGCAAATGCCTATGTATATGTCCTTATGACTACATATGTTGATGCAATGCTCTATATGAATGTTCTATTGACCACATGATGTAGCAATTAGTTGATTATCTAAAATACCCACAACTTTGTCCTTTTATACAACACCCTAGCATCCAAATTTGAATATTTTGCACTTGATTCAATGAAAACCAAATTAGTTGAAGGTAAGTTATCTTAGGCTAATGATTAATTTCAAGATTTCAATCTTGGATCATGGTTGCACTAGTGGTCCTAAATTAGGACCAAGTTCGCACCTACAATCACAATCCAAGACAAAAAAAAATAAAAAAGAAGAAGAAGATTAAGGGTTGGGTATATATACTTGAGGAATGAGGTCTTAGATATATATTAGGTTTAGATTGAATGCCAACTCTTAGAATGGAAATCTCAAAACCCATGTATATGCAAGAATATGTAACTTTTTTTCTTGTTATTGCATAAAGGACTCTTTAAGTGAAGTGGGTTGAAACTATAAGGGGAAATGGCATGGGTATGCAATTTTCACCATTACATTTTGCCCCTCCTTTGATGTGCATGCAAACTACTATGAGGATGCATGTCAAAGCAAAACAAATAGTCGACAAAGAAAGTATTTTTTTCAAGCATTCAAAGGATACAAATATGGATGATGATTCTTGTACATTTCTCCTAATAAGTGCTTCATAAGAAACTTGAAAAAAAACAAAACATGCAATATGTAGCATTTGTCGCACATTTAAAATAAGCATTGACTACAGCTTGCTTGAAAGCTATCTTTGAAAATTAAAAAAAAAGGAAAAAGAAGAAGGGTGAGAGATTTTGTCTAAGTAAAAAATGGTGGGGCTTTGACTAAGTGAAAGATCCTAAAAATTTATAAAGGTTGATAAAGTTACCTTTAATACAAGAACTATGAACCTATCATTGTAAAATATCTCACAAAATGAATGTTAATGACATATATGCCCCTCTCTGGAATTGGTTGCATACATAGAACATGAGGAATTCAAGGTAAAAGGAAAAGGATGTGATCATTATAAAACATGTGAAATTGGTAAAAGATATCATCATGTGATAAGCATGTAAGAACATAAATAAGACGTGATCGTGAAAGTACATCTAATAATGGGAAGCAAAGTTCCCTTAGTGTGGGTCCAATTTGGGAAAATAATAAGATAATGATAGTCATAAACACTAGTTAAGGATCATGTAAGAACAAGTAAGATGTAAGATATAAGGATGACAAGGATCATAACATGTAAGACATATGATCATAAGATTGGCATGCAAGCATAAACATGATATCCTAAGTTATGAGCATGATCACCATATGAAAATATGTAAATGTCATAAACACATAACATTAAGTAAGATATGATGTAAACATGAGAAGCATATGATCATGATAAGATGAAAAACATGTAAGAGTGGTATAATAAGTATGTGTAAACACTAAGAGTATATTAATTATAAGAATAATAAACATTCCATGTAGATAGCATAAGAGCTAGACATCATAATCATGGAACATAAGGATAGGAATATCAAGGACATGTAACATGACTACATGTAAGTAAACAAGACATATGCAAAAACATAGGTGCTAATCATGGAATATAGGAAAGCATAGGAGCAAAACATGCAAGAATCAAATGGGAAAAATGATTTCAAGTGAGGAACCAAAGAATAAAGTAAAATATAAAAGGTGGAATGAGCATCGAAGATGCACAATAAACATGATATAAGGAAAATGCCAAAATGTGAGGTTACATGAGAAAGAAAAAGTAAATGCTAAAATAAATAAAGCATAAGAATTTGAAAGGTCTCAAGCAAGAGATCACTAACCATCAGGTCATATTCATCCTAACAAGTAGCATCAAATTATTTTTCCTCAAGTAAATCGCTTTCATCTTGATAAGAAGTGAGTCTCTTAGTGAAAACACTAGTAGTAGGTGTTATTCTTGCTCTATCAATCTCTACATATTGTTCTTGCTTTTATGGAGGTGGTTCCACATATTCACTTTGTTTTTTATTAACATTTGATTCCTTCTTTGGGACCCATAAATGAGAATTTTCCCAGGAAGATGAAGCAATTATGTCACTCATAAGTTACTTCTTAGGTGGAATAGAAGGTACCACTATAGGTACATTAGGTTTGATTCTTTATTTTCATTATGTGGGAAAGTAGGCAAAGACAAATACTTAGTTTGATCATTTGTAACCACACCATGCCTCACAATTATATTCTCTTCTTTCCTTTGCGCATCTAAATGCCTTTGATATGCATCTTGAAGAGAAACTTCATTTATTTATGGTGGTTTTGTAAGGGTGTTATGTAAATATCCCAAATTAAATGACTCATGTTTGAAATAGGCTTGTATAGGCTCTTATAACCTAAATTAAAACTCTTCCCTCATGAAGATGCCTAATACATTGATGTGTAATAGGATGAACTACCTCAACTACTCAAGCCATGGCCTACCAAGTGAAATAAAGTCCTTTTGAAGAAGGAATAACATGACAAAGTACATGTACCTATTTAAGGCCCACTCTAATAGATAAAATGACATAATCCAAAATTTTAATCAATAAACCATTAGTCATTTTCAAAGACGCCCTTGAATGTGCATAAGTATACTAGTAACAAAGAGATATTTAGTGCATACATTAAATTGATTTGTAGGATTAATGAGAATATCATTAAAAAAAATTTCATTCACACTACCATGCACATAATAGACCATAATAATTTGGTTATGTGGGATCTCCTCATTATAAAATGTAATCAAAGGAAAAGCATGAGAAAAAGGAGGTGTATCTCTATGGTTTACCATACACACAAAAGCATTTATAGGTGACTATGTATAAGAATCAAGATAATAGTCATCTATAGAATCTCTATCAATATAATAG
The DNA here is from genome assembly GCA_007258455.2 of Sequoia sempervirens. Classification (NCBI taxonomy): domain Eukaryota; kingdom Viridiplantae; phylum Streptophyta; class Pinopsida; order Cupressales; family Cupressaceae; genus Sequoia; species Sequoia sempervirens. The sequence continues at coordinate 675,277,119 of VDFB02058242.1, read as the reverse complement.
TCATCTTTACCATACCCACATATCTAATTTGGCATGCATAATTAAACCTAGACTACATGAGTGACTTGGCCTAGAATCAATTAATGTATTAGATGCACCTCAACTCATTGAACCTATGTTTGGCGTAGGGTGGTGTTTAGATACACCAAATTGAGGATTTGTTTGGAAAATATTTATTCTTTTTTGTTCAGGCCCTTATGCAAACTAATTCAATGGTTTTGGGATAATGATCAAAGAGAGTAGGCAAGCATGCAAGGATTCCTATGGTGATTTTTGTTTATGTATATTCTACTAATATTAATATGGATATACCATGAATGTTCTATGATGATTCCTCTGCATGACATCTCTTGTGTGCAATTGCATTAGGACATGTTTTTAAATACGACATAACACGTATATTCACACAAATATATGTTAGACAAACTCACAATGATTAATAGAAAGAAGTCAACAAAATTGAATTTGAATTTTAAGATTTCAAATTTTGAAGTTTAGATTTACAACAACAACGATTGGAATTAGTTAGATTTGAACAATAGATAATCTAGAGATCATAACCAATACTGTCCCCAGTAATTTTGTCTTTGCAAGACAAATAGAGTTTGAAGACATTTATGTCTTTGCAGTCTATTGAATATTTTAGCTTTTGCTTGAAGGTCTCTGGGAGCGATAGCTGGCATGGTGGGGGCAGGAGGAAACATGGGATCCATAGTGACACAGTGGTTGTTCTTTACAAACTCCAGTTGGTCGAGCGAGAGAGGCATCAGTCTTATGGGAATTATGACTGTGATGGCCAGTTTGTTGGTGTCCACCATCTACTTTCCCCAGTGGGGTGGTATGTTGGCAAAACCTTCCAACACCTCAGAAGAGGGATATTATGGTGAGGAATGGTGTGAGGAAGAGAAATTAAAGGGTCTCCACCATAACAGTATGAAATTTGCTCACAACAGCCGCGGCGAGAGAGGAATCACATCACAGGAGTTTCACTCCCAAAAATCTCCATTTATTGAATACACTTAATCATCATTATATTGAATGACCTCATTTTTTTCACATACATGACTTGTAAGTCGGTCATTATGGCTACTAAAGACTGGCCCCTTGTAACTACTGTGTGGGGAATTCTGATCAAGTTGGGTTACATGGAATGAGACCGACTTGAGGTCAGGATTGTGTTTCTAATATGGTATTTCATAATTGTAATCATGTTCAAGATTTTTTATTTTTCTTCTCTCCAAGGGTTTTTATCTGTATGTATTTTGTGTTACCTTGTTAACACACTATTTTTCTAGGAATTTGTAAGTCGATTATTATGACTATTAAAGAGTGGTCCTTTGTTATTACAATTGTGTGTGGGGATTTGATCAAGTTAGATTATATGGAACAAGATTGATTTAAGGTCAAGATTGTATTTCATTGAACGGAAAATAGATCTTAATGAGATGAAGTAAAATTTGTTTATGTAATTATGAAATAATATATATAAATTTAAATTTTTGCAAAAAAAATTTGTATATATTTTGTATCACCTTATTAATGCATCAATCTTTTATGATTTTTTTATATAATATTAGTTTTAAGCACTCATTTAATCTTTATTTAATGGATGGATTTGTTTGAAGTATGGACTTTAATTAGGTTAATGCAATTCTTGTTATTAATGGAAATAAAGCAAGCACATAACTTTGTTCAAAAAAATTATGATGAGATAATAAATTTTAAATTCTCTATAATATGTAGAGGTGCTCTTAGTTTATGATGGTGTAGATTTTGTTTATAATTGGTATAAAAATAATAGTTTAATTATCTATTATGTTGTCCACATATTGTCTAGGTAATTCTTTATTGCATGTACTCTATGCTTTTGATAACCAAAAGTTTTTTTTAATTGTTCGTCAAGTTACATTAGTGTATGTCATCATTTTATAAAAGTCTTTTTCTAGTCTATCAATTTCACTTTGGGATCTTCTAGATTAATTGATGAGCTAAAGGAGCACTATAATGAATGGTTCATAAGGCATGACACTTGCTGAAGGTTTTGCAAATGGGATAGTAAAGTAAGTGGGTTTGATCTTGAAGGAAACTCCATGGTTAAGCGCACTTGAGTTGGAGTAGTATTGAAATAGGTGACCTATGTCAATGGGCCCTTGATCTATTGGTGAAGTTGAATGGTTCTTAATGAGCCCACCAGGGATCAAGTCTTGTTGAGTGCAAGGCTTCAACATCTTAAGGGATGAGGTTGGCACCGTACCCCAGACGAATTTGGCGGAATGGATGCCCCTCAGTCCTTGGCTCTTAACCAAAGAGGTTCAACCCAAGAAGCCTTGTGTTTCTATATTGAATAGCTACAAATAATTTGTGGATGACCTCCATCAAAAAAAAAAAAAGAGGTGACCTCTTGAAAAATGTTGATGCTTCACTGTTGTGAGCATCACTTAGATGCAGTGAGTGTTAAGTGGACCATTCATTCTCATGAAAGATGGATAATAAATCTGACTCAAAACTATGCAATTAAATCTTGATAGAAATATTAAATTTGTTTTAATTAGATTATGAAATCTTTACAACGAGTGATGAATCACAAGCAAATATTTTTACTTAACCTTGTATACATGAAAACCAACGTACACATTTTCTTGGATTTAGGCTAGAGCAAGCTTAAAAAAACCATTGGTTCAATCGTATGGCTAGAGTTAAATCAATAGTGCAAGAGGAGTAGAGGTGAAACCAATCTCCTAAACATTGAATATTGATTACCCCACGTGCTCCACTATAGGGAATCATCTATGTTTCGTGATTGGTGTCCCTATATAACAGTCACTCGTGTATGCAATTTGTGTGTTTTCAAAATAAAAACTACCTAATTCATTGCTTGAAAACAAAGTATTTGGAAAGAAATAATGATAGAGAAATGTTGAAAGAGAAATCGCTTGAAAGTAAAAGCTTAATCATTTAAACTGCTCGAAATAAAATATCTTTGTGCTTTTCAGATTTTGAAAATAGATAAAACATTTAAACTACTCGAAATGAAATATCTTTGTGCTTTTCAGATTTTGAAAATAGAATATACATACTAAATGTATATAGAATGAAGTTATAAATAATCTTATTGAATTGTTTGTTTTTAATATAGAAATGAGACTAGTTTACAACTTTTTATTTATGTTTCTTATTTTTTGGAATTTTTAAAATTTATTCAATTCATAAAATATAAAGTTATATTTTTTAATTTCTAAATGTAAAAATACAATTTTATTTAATATTTTATAAATATAAAAAATAAAATAAAATGACAAATCTAATATACACAACATGTTCATTTTTCAAAAATATCTTAAACAATTAATTAATCATTTTAAATGACAAGAAAATGTTAAACTATAGTGGAGAGTGAAAAAAAAAACTATGATAAGTTTGATTGCTAAATAAATGTATTTTTAATTCTTAACAAGGAGTATGCAAAAAGACTATCAATTGAAATTTTTAGAAGAAATTGATTGATATGTAGGAAGGGAGGAAAGTGTGGTGTATCTATTAGATAAAGTTAAATTAATTCTTTTAATTTTGAATATTAAATAAAAATATTATTCTTAAATATTAAATGAACATGATGAATTTTTTTCTAAATACTAAAAAGAAAAAATTCTAACAATAAATAATTTTGTAATACTTTGAAACAAACTTCTATCTATAAGAAAAAATTAAAGCAACAATTATCCTTACACACAACATAAGATGCCAACATGTGGCAAGGACTGCTACCTCAAAAATCTATTGCCCCATTTTGTTGGAGCATAAATATAAAATAAAATAGTGTTCAAGGAAAATGCTAAATAATAAGCTAATAAATCTAGAACTTGTAAAGGCCAAGACATGTTAATTCTTAACAATTGAAACTATATTATAGAATGGGCACTAATATTTTTATGTCAAGATGCTAGTGTACCCTTAGGAATTTCAATGTGATCATGCTTGAGTCCTCTACATGGAGAAAAATAAAAAGTGTCAAATCAACATGCCAAGACTACCAAAAAAAAAAAGGATAAAGGTGAACAAAGTACATGATGTGTAGAATTAAACTGATTAAAAGAAAAGTAATTTGAAAAAAATAAAATAATGATAAGAAAGCAAACTATATGGTATCAAAATGATTTTTTACACTTTAGAAAGTCTAATGATGTTGAACTTATGTCTAAGACAAGGGGGAAATGGGGTAGCTATATAGGATCCTACCAAAGTGGTTAGACCCTTATTTTGGTCTTTCAACATCCACATGCAACTAAATATATTTTGTGTACATGCACACTTGGATATGTGACTAGGGTTAGAATAATAAAATGTGTGTATAATGTAGTGTTAAATCTAACTATGAGATCTATGCATTATAATATATGGGTACATAGGAAAATAAAAAGTGGATGATCCAAGTAGTGTGTCAAACATGATGAGGCAAAGATAAATGAAAATGATTAATAAGCTTGTTTAAAATATATGATAAATTTAATAATGATATCTAGGAGTGAAAATGGGAAGATCCCTCAATTGAAGAGAAGACTTCACGAGGATATCTTTATAATTATCAAGGAATAAAAATATGCCCATAAATTGATGTTTTCCAATGATTTATACATTAAATATATATCACCTAAAAATTCTTAATCATATTATGTATACACTTTCACATATTTAATTATAGAAAAGCTCCATAATATTTTAAATATACATTTTTTTATAATAATTATTTATAAATAAATATTTATATGAATTAAATTAATCAAAACTTGTTATTATTCATTTTTCTTATTGTTGTTTGTTTTTGTGGGTTGAGTCTACAATGGCAAAAATACCTTGAATCTATAGACTTGATCTAGTGAATTGTAAAACTATATTTTTCACTTCTTAGATCTAGCTTTGTTTCTTCTATATTTTATGGGATTTGAAGATGGAAAATATTTAAGAATACCTTGGTAGGGTCATCATTGTGTCACTACAAAGACATGTTCTCTTAGGTCAACTCATAAAAATGTTGAGAATATGGATTAGAAGTAACAATAAAGCATTAAGTTTAATGATAAAATTTAATGTATTATGGTTGAATAAATCAATAATCAATGTAATAATAAGAGCATAAAGAAACAGTTATGACAACCACAAAATCACCTACAAAACAAAGAACAGTGATAAATGTAGAAAAATTTATGGATAAAAGGAAAACCACCACTATAAAGAGTACATGCTTGTATTAGTTAGTAAATGTGAGAACACATAATACACTCAACTTCTCCCTTCAATAATTGTATCTTTTAACCTAAAATCAATATGGTAGCACTTTGATAGCATATCCTTGCTTCAAACTATAATATACATAAACCACTATCCCAAGCCCTCATTTTATAATAAAATAGGCTAAAAAATGCCACTAGGATAGTAAAACAACCAAGATATTTACATGTGTCAAGGATTTATTTGTGATATTTAGCTTATAGGATTTACTTTTGGACTTTCCAGCGCATAAAATACCGACAAACTTGTCTCACGCACCTGGTAAACCTGTTCACGGCGGCCAGAAAACAAGTTTGAGGTAGTTGTTTGCTATGAAATCGGATCTCTAAATCAAATTCAATTTTCTAGGTGGTGATCAAACCAAATCTGATTTGCAAAGTCAACAATCAAATCTTGGCAAGCTTCTTTACATCTTGCAGTCCATCTGAGTTGATTGAAGCAACGACTGTAGGTAGATATCCCATTTAAACATTCCTTGTCTCATGCTTGAAACAAAATGCTTGCATTTAATGTTCAGATCTTAAAATCAAATCAGATTTCATTCACACACATGAAATTTTGTCTAGCCCTAAAACCCCAATATTTTTAGATCCATGTTTTGTTTAGTGTGAATAGGTCGAAGCAGCAGCTATAGGGAGACTAGTTTTGGTTCATCTCATTTTTTAAAAAAATTGTTGTCCATTTGTTGGTGACTGCTTCCTTCAGGCTCAAGGTCGCCCTGGTAAGCCCTTCTATGCTTGCAGATCATACATAGTTTCTATTTCATTTACACTTTCGAGTAAAAGCACAAACCTGTGTCACACTTTATAAAGGAATCGATCAACAGCAAAAAAAATTCTAAACTTCGACCACATAAAAGTGGTCCAAGTATGTTTTGAATTTCAAAATGATGTAAACTAATGAAATGTAGAACTTTTGATGAAGTTTATTCCTATAATTTTTAGATTTTTTTTTTTTTTTTAAATCATTACTTTTTTATCAATTTAAGAACAGATTTTGGAATGCTAAAAATTTCAGAAAAAAGTGACTTCACGTGCCGTTAAGAAATAAATTGAAAAAAACTTCAATTCTCCCTATTTTTTTTTCTACAAATACGTAACTTCAATATCTTGTGCATGGAAAAAAAAAACAAATTTTGATGTATATTTTTCTCGTAATAACGTTTTAAAGTCAAACTTGTCAGAATTCGACAATTTTCACATATGTCAACTATTGTCTATTTTTTTAATCATTTTCAAAAAATAAATTATACCCTTTTGAAGAAGACTCTCTCCTCTTGTGTCCCATACATTTTTAAAAAAAATTGATATGTTTTACTATTTTTTTAATTTCTAATCAGCCTCTTTTTTAACTTTAACAACCTACTTGCATTATTTTAAAAATAAAATATATTAAAACTAATCAAAATATTTAAAAAATTACATATTAGGATTCACCACTGTGAGCTCTACAAAAGGGTATTTTTCTTTTTGGTAGAAAATTATTGACTAAAGAAATACTTTATTGAAGTTGAAAGTTTCAGAAAATTCTAAAAAAAGCTGAGTTGGCTGCCAATTAGGATGCCACATAGACATTTCGGTAGAAAAGGTTTCTATAAAAATGGTTTTGCCTAAAAACCTTTCTATAGAAACCTCGCACATTAAAAAATCAATTTCAAAGCCAATTTCAAAGTGGGAAAAGGAAAAATTTAATTTTTTGGGATTCGGTCGAAACCCTATGTGCCACATATAGGCCATGTGGTTTTGGTCGAAACCTATTCGGCCAAAACTTTTTCAGCTGAAAATATTTCACTAGAAACTATTTATTTGGCAGAAAGTGTGACACAGCTTTGTGCTTTTACCCTGCCCCGTTATCATCATCCCAAGGAAGAGGGCCTATTAGTGGCCATGCCTGTTGAAACTCATAAGCTTGATGTTTTCAATGGAGATCTGAATAGAGAGCCAAACCAGGTTGTTATGAATCATAGGGATTCACCAACAATTACAACCCATTTCACAAAGAAAATGATAGGCATAACTCATTTGAGAAAACTAAACACCATGACCACCAAAATCATATGATGAGTGTTAGAAACCAAGATCAGACATGCAAACCAAAAAACCTTCCACAGAAGAGAGAAACAGAAAAAGCAAGAGCTTTGCAAAAAGATGTGCAAATAATATTATTCAGGAATTCATAATTACATGAGATGATTTGTTTTATAAAAGCAATGTATGCATAACCCTAGTCTTATCTTGAGCAACAAGATAGTTCAACAAGATAAGGATGACAATAATTAACCTAAGAATTAAAATATTACCTAAGTAAACTTATGCAAGTGTAATTAAATAATTAATTACACTAACACCCCCCATAAGTGTAACTTAGGGAGACTAAAAAAGCATGCACCTAAATGCAAGGATGAATGCAAGAAAGCATGAATGGGTCCCGACAACAAAGGCCTGATCAGGTACCCATGTACAAATGCAATAATGAGGTAGAGAAGGAAAACTCGGTGGGACAAAACCCCCCTACAATGAGATGACTGCTGCAAAGAAGCACTGGAAGAACATTGTGGAGTAACACTAGAACCGCAATTCAACAAGCAAGGAAATATACTTTTTTTTACAAGAAACCAAATGAGAGTCACTGAAGGACTCAAGCGAAATCATAATAATGCAACATTAGACCCGATGCCACAGAACAATGGAAAACTCACAAACTGGAACAACCTTGGAATTTGTGAAGCAACAGTAAATAAAATGATAACATAATCTAGAAGTCGTGTATCTCGATGTCGATGCCAAACTGAGACTAAAACTATTCCATGGGAACAAGTACCATAAATACTCTGAAACATTAACCATAAAAACATGGCCCTCAAACTGAGATGGATCTGAACCAATGTGGATCAATAACCATAGGCTCCCAATCTGAAGTGTGAACCAATGTGAATCTGATATGTGTCAAGCAAGAGCAAGATGTGGCCAAAAGAAACTAAGAAACCAAATATAACCCATGTGAGTTTCCATAAAAAACAAGATGGAGATCAAAGTGCATGCACACTCTAATCAGATTATTATGCAAGAAACCCCCTTGATGGAACTTTATCTCAGTTCATTTATTACAATAACCCAATGATTGTAAAATTATTGAATGCTAAACATTCATAAATAGAAAATAAAAATAGACCTCAGATCTATGTAGAGGACTGAACCAACTTTCCAACGCTGCAAGAATGGCGAAAAAAGGATCACCGAGTCAAAATATATGCCCTCCGAAGCAAAAAAAACTTCATCTGAGTTCAAAGACCTGAAAAATAAATTTTGATCAAAATCAGAAGAAGCTACTTTCACCACTGGATCGGCGTCAGAATCAGCTTTCCAACGGTATCTTGTTTGCAAAAAAAGGACATCGTATGCAAAAGTTACGCCCGATTTTGTAAAAGTGCTCCAGAAAGGCCAATCTGGCCTACAGGCTGCACTAGGGGCTAAAAAAGTTAGAAACCAAGATCAGGCATGCAAATCAAAAAACCTTCCACATAAGAGAAAATCAGAAAAAGAAAAGCTATTTCAAGAAGATGTCCAAAATATTATTATTTAGGAATTCATAATTACATGAGATGATTTCTTTTATAAAAGTAATGTATGCATAACCCTAATCTTATCTTGAGCAACAAGATAGCTCAACAAGACAAGGACAACAATAATTAACCTAGGAATTAAAATATTACCTAAGTAAACTTATGCAAGTGTAATTAAATAATTAATTACACTAACAATGAGTACCTTCTAGAAGAGGGCTAGGGATGTTTTGAGCATTCTTTTTTCCCTTTTACTTGGTGCTCTCTATGGCGCCATTACATCTACAATATTTCATGTGGTATGGGCCTTGGCCACACACAGGTATAGGGTTTCATCTGTTGAGGTAGAGGTTGTTAGTGTGAATCCCAAAGATTTCCGCTACAATAAATTACCTACAAAACAAGGGCTTGAGGTGCCCACCAAGGAAGGCCTTGAGGTGCCAACCAAATAAGGGGTTGAGGTTTCCACCAAGGAAGGGTTTAACGTTTAGGCTAAGTAGGACCTTTGTAGCTATTTGGTTTATTATATAATGCATATGTCTACATAACTTTGTTAATTCTATAATTGTTCTAGAATAGGGGATTAGGTTTCTAATACGGGTTAAATGTTGTTCAAAATCTATAATGTTTTTGTTTTAAATAAAATTATCAGAGTAACTTTCTATAAGGTTTCAACTCTCTAATCAAAATAATTAATATGTTTATATTCAAGAAAATTATCACAAAGACAAACAACTCATTGCAATTCTGCTTGAAGTACAATAGTAGAGCTAGGAAAAACTGGAAGTATATTCGTTCATGTCTCTTTTGTTGAGAGATCAAATTTTCTTTGCTCTTAAACTTCACACTCCATAACTGGAACTGGGGAGCAGGTTTCTATGTGATGTATCAAAGCTTTATCAATCCTTTAATGTTTAATGTTCTCAACAACATTAAGAGCAAGAAGAACAATTCACAGCAAGCCTACTTGGATTGCAATGATAGAGCAACCATTGAACTTAGAAGATATAGACCAAATCCTCCCTGCAGAGAGACACCCTTTTTTTATTTTTTTAGTTCAAAAAAATAAAACTAGAATGTGGGATTAGGTTTTTGTAAGGCTTAATGGAGATCAATCCTTTAACATTATCTCTTTTCATGGAATTGAATAGTAAGAAAATTGAAGGCTAAAGATTTTTTCCTATTCTAGTCAATATGTTGGCAAATAGTTATTTGCAAGTGAAAACAAGGGCTCCACTCCAATTGTTTTCTTTGGTCCTAGAAGCTATGTTGATCATTAGATGCAACAAAAGATGCAATCTCAATCTCAAAGCAAATCCCCTGCTGTCAATGGACTACCCAATCAGCCTCCTTACATGCCCCAGTGTAAGAATTTGAAAATCAAGTCTTCAACTTTGTGTAGATGTTACCATATATTTTGAAATCTCGTCCCAATGCTATTGTTATGTGGATTTTGTAGTTACTGCTTGTAATCTGGGGCAATAAGTGGTAGGCCTAACTTTACACAAGTCTGAGAATGAACCTTCCTAGAACTTACTAGCACCTAGGAAGAGAACCAAAAATCAAGAGGTTCTGGAAAACTCATATTTCATCTATTGATTTTTTGCAAACTCAAGCACTGCCTCAGTCCAATAGACTAGTTTCGACTAGCTTGTGGTTGTCTTTTGATGATGAAATATTGAAATATTCCAGCAATGTGTCATTGGGTGATTCAAGAATATTGAATGGAGAATTATAGCGACATCATTTTGAAATGGACAAGTTTTTGAGAATCCAAGTACTTAAATTTTTTGGTGCCTCCAAATGAATTAATTCATGCATATGTGTTACACATCAGATATGAAAACTTTGTCTTGAAGTGTGTTATTTGTTGGTTTCAACACCTCTTAAGGCCAGAACTACCTTGACACCACAAAATCCATGTCAAATAAAATGATACATTCTTTGAAAACTTGAACTCTTGTGTGGTAATAATTGTGTGGCTCCTAATTGTCATGGTACAAAGAGACAAATTTATAAGAAACAACGATGTCTCTGTAAATGTCTTCAATTTGACATTAGTAATCAAATATTATATAATTTAATATGATGTGAACTTTTGTTTTTGGAATACTTCCTTCTAATAGGTAACAAAAAGTTGTGTTATTGTTGCAATTGTCCTAAAACATTGCAAAATATGTATTTATGTTTCAACTGGTAGGTATGCAGGAAACCTTTGCCAGTAGCCTCTTCACATGTGCTAAATGGGAGTTTTGGTACAGGGCATGGACATCCATAAAGGTGTTATAGAGGTTTATAGAAGTTTCTCGAGCTGCAAATTCAAAGGCAAATCGCAGGCTTCTCCAGGCCACTGACTGCAAGGCTGCTTGTAAAGCAACATCTCTGAATGCCCGTTGTCTAAGAGCTTGTGGTGCATGTTGTGCCAAGTACAACTATGTTGCTCCAGGAACATCACCCTACCACTTGTGCATCTGCCAATGTAATTTTTTTTTAATTTCAAGCACCCTGCCACCTGTCATGCACCAATTCGTCTAACCTGTTCAAAACGGGCCCATTTTTCCCTCCGCCCAAAAGTGGAGCCCATCTGCCTCCTTAATCAGCACACAAATCTACGTGCATTGGATTGGCCAAATGTGTGGCTTCTGACAGCCTCGCCACCCTAAACAAATAGTTTAGAGCATTAATCGCTCACTTCCTCCTTCGTTACCTCCACTGACCAACTTTCCTTACACGTCCCTTCACATTTTCTCGGACTGTCAGGTGCATAAATCAGAGATCAAGGTTCATTCAATGCTCCAAATTCTCGCATATCCCAGTCACTCTCATTCCTTTTTTTTGTTTATATTCTGGAGTGTTCGTTTGGTTACACACCCATACTAGTTCGGCTCTCTACCATTCATTTTTTGGCTCTCCACGCTTCTTTGTTCGGATCTGCACTCTTGAGAGCTCCCTTTCCCTTTCAAGTGAGGTTTCTAATCTCACTCAACCTGTACATACCAATATCTTACAATACGACAGTATGCTGCCATGCACTTATATTATTCAACTAATTTTTGTACAAAATTTCATTGCAAAATTTTTTCTTTGAAAAAGATTAATACTAGGAAATGTGAGGAGGGTTTCACTGGTTTTCATTTCATCTATACTCGTCCATGCACTCGTAATCTTTTGTTTTTCATTGCAAGACGTTTACTCTGCATTGTGCTTTTCATATTTGGTTCCTTATAGGAAATATGAAATGGGTTCCACTGTTTCGACTTCCTTCTATGATAAGGGTTTAAATTGTTTTTTATTACTATTAGATTCTTTCGACGAAATATGGAAAGGGTTTGATTGGTCTTTTGCCATGCACTTGTATTCGTGTGTTCGTCATTGCACAAACTTTAACTCTGCAATTTGCTTGTTACATTTGTTTTTTATTCCAAAATACATAAATGGTTTCACTAGTTTTAATATCGAAGATATTCTTGCATGCACTCTGTTGCACAATAAATCACACTGCAAATTCATTTTTATATTTTACTGTTACTTCAAAATATTCATAGGGTTTTATTGTTTATCATTTCAATGGATTCTTCCATGACTTGCATTCGTGTGTGGACATTGCACAGACTTTAACTCTTCAATTTTTTTATAATATTCTCATGATATTCCGAAATATGAAAATGGTATAACTGGTTTTCATTTTAAAGATATTCTGCCATGCAATTGTATTATTCTATTCTTCCATGCACAATAGTTTTGTCTATGAATTTTTTTATTTATTTGATTATTTCTACCAAATATGGAAAGGGTTTCATTGGTTCACAATTAGAGGATTTTTTGCCATGCACTTGTATTCGTGTGTTCGACAATGCACAAACTTTAACTCTGCAATTTTCCTTTAATATTTGTTTGTTATTCCCAAATATGAAAATGGTTTCACTTGTTTTTATTTCGAAGATATTTTTGCATGCAATTATATTATTTTGTTCTTATGTATGTAATTGTATGTATATATACATATGTATATATGTATGTATGTATGTTGTAGTGTCCCTCCACTCTCACCTTGGATGTGCAGGTAATCTGGCTAAAAAAATCTGAGGAGGAAGATGGAACCAAAAGTTCTGATGGAGCTTTAGTGAGTATGATGAATTACAGGATTAAAAGCCTCGATTCGGGGCGAGCACAAAATTAACTCAACGGGTACGACATTGTAAAAAGGAAGTATCTTTGTCCCAAGTCCTTCACATCATTAGGAGTTTTGTAGTGTCATGTGTTGACCTTGTCCTGGCCTTTATTTGATTTAATTTAGTTAATTTATTTAAATTATGGTTAGTTGTTATTCAATTTAATTTCTATTCTTTTTGGAATTAATTAGTGTTATTTTGAGATTATTTAATTATCTTGATTTTATAAGATTAATTAATGTCATTTTTGTTTATTTGATTAATTATGATTTAGTAGGTATTGAATTTTAATTATATGTAATCAAAAGCTATTTAATTACTTAAAGCTTGTTTTAGTTGAATTTTAGAAAAGTGTGGTGATAATTAGAAATTATCCTTTTAAAGTTTATTAAATCAGAAAAGCTGAAGATATTATCTCGTGGGGACTTTTTGAGAATATAATTAATTCTAAACTTTTTTTTTTTTTTTTTTGGAGAGATAATGAGTGAGCTGTTAAAGCAGAAAAGGAACCAATGCATGGGTTGATTTTTTTTTTTGTGAAAAAAAGGAAATTAGGGGGTCTGCAGGAAATTATTGGGAGGGGAGAACGGGTCTGGGACGGCGGAAAAAGAGATCATTCTAGCACACCATGTTCATCTTCACGCGTGGGAATCCAAGCGGTGCCATGGAAGCCGTATTTTAGCTCCAGTTTGAGACTTTAAATTATCACTTCAAATCCTCCCTAGATCAGCCAATGGTACGAATGGAGGCGGCATGTTTTTTGTAAGTTAGCTGAATCTTCTTTTGTTTGATTTCATTCGAATGAAATTGCTCCTTGCATGTATTTCGATGCAACTCTAATCACAACCTCGTGAATAATGGCTTGTATTTAAAATTTTGTGCATCTACTGCAATCATCGCATGGTATCTATTTATACCTGTCATTTGCATCTGCCTGCAAGATCCTAATCCTTCTTAACAAGTCCATATTGTGCGCACCCTCTGCCTTAGCAGCGACCACCATAGTTAATAATCAGATTTTTGTAGACAGCTAGTGAAAGAAATAAGTCGCCATGTTATTGAGGTCAGTCACGAGTTCGTGGATGGAATCCTTGCACTACATGTTTGATGTGGGATACTTGGTTCAATGGTTTGATGTTCCTTGGCTTTTCCTAACCATTGAACTCGCACCTTGAATCAGATATTCACTGAAGGTAGCGGTGGCATTTCTTAAGCCTGCAAACTCAATCGATGGTTCTGTTTTCAGTTGATAACCCACATTCAATGAATATGTTAATTTCTTCCGTTGTCGCCTTTATATTGGAATTCAATCTCTACTTATTAGTGCCTGCTTTTTCCTTGCTTATTACTACTGAAATATGATTTGGGGCTGGGCGTATGAGACAACATTCAATTTTTATGTTTTCAAGGGCGATCTTGTGATTTCAATAAGTAGTTGTTGGCATAATTGGGGTTCGATAGAATTCTTGATATTCATTTTTGGTTGCTGACCTTAGCTTTTCAAGGGTATTCAATTTTGCACCCCTTCGCTGCGTACGTGTTACCTTAAGGCTTTTGTTTGGAATTTAATGGTTGTGCGTTGGGATGGGATTTGATTGAAGGCAGTAGTAATCTTTTTGTTTTGTTGAGTTTATCTGATGTGCAAGTCGCCCTTGTGTCCTAATCTCTACTGGTTCCAGATCATTCTCTCAAACATCGTCTCATTTTCTTCAAATATATTCACTATTCTATTTTTAGTAATGGGATTCGATTTCCTGTGTATAGCCTTTACCCATCTATCATAATCATTGTCTAAATGACAGAAATGGTTCACTTCTCTCAGTAGTATTTCTCTTGCAGCAATCTTAAAGATGGATCTAGGTGCAGTGCGGTAACCTGAACATACTCGCTACGTTCCAGTAACCATATGCAATTGCTAACCCTTCCCTAGAGCGGCAGACAAATGAATAGGTGTTGCTCTTCCGTAACATTAAGTTAAAGTCTTGAATCTGGAAATACCTGGTTGCCTTGATTCGCCAAGCCAATGTCTTCAACTTGCGCGCCCTGTCCTGCTTTTATTGTCTTTTGTTGTTGCCAGGAGACTGTTGTGCTATGGTATTTGTTATGGGTAATTCACTGTTGCTAAGTTTTGAGTTTTGATGCTCTTAAAATGCTTAAGGTGTGATGCATATAGGTAGGTGTTTTGGTGTCGAATCGTTTGGAGTGCGTCTCTCCTTCGCTGAATATATAAATGTAAATATTCTATGTTCTGCTTTATAAGTATTGGTTATGTTGTTCTGAAAATGCCATTTCATTTTATTATAAAATATATGTATGTTGATTTATCTTATAAATTCTGACTAAGGAAGCAATAGGTATAAATTTATGTTAACATTAAGTTAGTTTGCTAATTTAACATAGTGAGTTGATTATGAGAGTAAAACGAACTATTAAATTAAATTGGGGGAAACAAATTGTTTCTTAATTATATGTGAACAATTGGAAGATTAAGCTAAGTAAATAAGTTAGAGATCTATACTAAGGTGATTTCTTTGTATTCATTAGTAGTGGAGCGGTTTAAGTACGAGAATTTCATGATTGTACGAACTTGATTTTCCTTGAGAATTAATTGTTTTTCCTCGAAATAGAATTTAAGTTGTAGGGTAATTATAATTATTATTTTGTTGTCATTATTAATACATATATATATAAATATTTTAATAAGTGATGAGTGATGATTTAATTTAAGTAAGATTTATCATTATGATTATTATAAACGTAGAGATTTTATTATTTGAAAATTTATTATAAATACGCACGTCTGAATGTTGAATAATGTTACTATTGCAAACGTGTATTGAATTAGTGTATTGGTGGGATTGTAGCCTATTTATGAAATTAGACAATTAGAAATATAAGTTCACATTGTAATGAAAAGTAGATAAATAATGGTAATGTAATCAAGGGGGAAATTTGCCTAATTTCTCAATATTAAATATGAGTAGCGTTGTATTCTTTTGTAAATTATTTAATAGATGAAGCACCAAATTTTGAGAACTCTTGTGTTTGTTGTCATGATTGATTCCTATATTGGAGTAGGCTATTTTTATTTTATTTTTGCAAGGATATGCTTACCTAGTTCTTCAGTCTTCGGCTTCACCTAAGTGGGTGGCAGCCGCCTAAGAAACTGTCTGGGGTGATGGACCCTAGAAAGGGTTGCATACCCACTCCTCTAGTATGTAATTTTGTATGGGTCACATAATGCTTATGAATAGAGGTTTGAGTTTAGCGTGTATTTGTGGTGTTGTGTTACTTTTGTGTTGGGGTAGATTCCTCCTTGAAAGTCTTTGAGTGAACCCTTGGTTGGTCAGTCAATGAGTTGGAGCAGCTCAAGTTGTCGAACTACGGTGCCTCTGTGAATTATATACGTAGGCAAGGCCATCAAGTGATGAGCTCCCGAGGCATTAGGTCGGGCCCCTAGGACTGTTCTTCTGAGTCTTGTTTGAGACTTGTCATTTATTTCCGATAACGTAAAAACTACCATTAAATTATATAGCTTCTCTTAGTGACCATGTGCTAACTATCTTTGATCTGATGTGTGTGCCAAGTGATGTAGACCTTGCAGGTATAGGCGTTGGGAGCAAGGACTTGTTGATAAAATAGAATGTAACAGGTATGTTAAGCTGACCTAAGTAAGTAGACTCTATTGCCAAGTTAGTAAATCACTTCTATCTTTTCTTGTAGCTTGTGTGATCATTGAGTTTAGCTATAAGTAGTGAATCGTGTTGTTGTTATCTTTGTTTCGTTGTTAGTTGTTTGTGAAGTAACCTCGCGTGCCCCAGAGAACTAAGTGTACTAGTGTAATGTAATGTGTTATGTGTTTATGGTTAATGTTCTTGCATGTTCAATTGTAATGTTTAAAAAAAAAATTATTTGCTTTGTCTGTGTTCTCTGGGTTTGCATGACGGGCGTTACAACTTGGTATCAGAGCCAGGTTAAAACACTGGGATCTTGGGGTAATGTTGCTACCATGTTTAATTGTGGTGATTCGTTGTGTCAATACGGATATAGTTCTACCCCTTGTGTCATTCGGGTGTAGATGAGCATGTTGAGTCTTGACTTGTTGAGTGGGAAAGTTAGGTTGTTCAACATTCTCTTGTGTGTTCTCTTAACTTTGAGTTTGAGTGAGGTCAAGGTGACTTTGAATTTAGTCATATTGTCTTATCTTCATGCATCTTCTCTTCGTGTGTATGTTTGCTGATTTTATATTAGGTGAATTTTTATTTATTTATTATTATTTTTCCTTATTCTACCTCTTTTGACGTATGTGGGCGTTGATTGTATTCTCTGTGATTTTAAGGCTATATGCTGAAAATTCATTATGTGTAACGAAGGTTAGAAGTAGAAATAGTTAAAAGAATGACTTTAATGTTATCTTAGATTGAGATTGCATGTATTTTTATTGAATTGTACTATATAAGTATAAAAGGAATGTATTTTTATTTGGTGCAAGTGAGTGACTTGATCATGTAACATGTATGAAATATTGTTAGGGTAAATCTTCGAAATTAATTTAACAAACTTATTTTAGTGTGTGCCTTGCAAAGAAATCACTTCTTCTATCTCCTTGTCTTTTTGGATGCATAAGTTTTAAGGGAATGCTTTAGGAGTACATTGGTTATTAAATGCTTATATATGCTAGTTAATTTTAAGTTTTACGAAAGGGAGTTGTGCATAACAAGCTTAGGAATAAATTTGAGTTTTCAAAATGCTCTTCATAAGTATAAATTCATAGGTGAAGTTGATCATACATTAAGAATGCTAGAAGTGTGGTAAGAATGTGACATGTATATGATGTGTTTCTACGTTAATCGCACTCTCCCCTGCAAATGTAAATGATATAACTTGGATAAAATGTTGATTCATGACATGAAAATAAAAGTTTCTTTATGCGTGTATTAGTATGAATGATGGAAGCAAATAGAAATTCTATAATTGAAGACATTGATGTTTATCTCTCGTAAAGTGTATGATGTAGTATATGGTGATAAAAATATTTTTTTTCTGTGAATCAAGAAGATTATTATGTGATAAAAAAAAGAAGAGTATGTTTGTCTAGAAGAAAGCGGGTGAGAATTGTTTAGGCTTATGGAATTAATGCTAGCTTTAAGGGAGTTGATAAAATTGATCTTTGAACTTGAGGAAGAGGATAATGTTGATATTTAAGGAATTGTAAATGTGATTAAAGAGTTTATAAATTTAGAAGAAAAGTATGGAGGATGTTGGGAGTACTTGTTTTTGATATGTGGCATCAACCATGTATGTGCATATGAGAATAAGGAAAATTTGTTTTCTATAATAGTAGGTATGAATGTACCCCTTGCTTTGTGGAAACCAGTATCTGTGCAATGTTTGTGTGTTGTGTTAAACCCGTGCTTGCTTTGTGTGCCATGCGATGGTGATACTATGTACCCATCCATGGGGAAACTATTGTTTTTCTTGGTGTGGAAATAACCATACCATTCATGTGTCGCATGTCTGTTACCTGATTAAGGGCCAACCCACGTGTGGTTGAAAATCTATACATATAAGAGTAGCCAAAAGCTAGTTTCATGGATTCTTTTCTTTTGGTTCTCTAGTCCCTCAATCTGTGAAGGGGTAGTAGCAGCCACAAAGTTCCTTGGGCGGAGTGTGCAGCGTACGCATATTGCGACGCAGAGTATTCTTAGCTCAACTGATCCCGAGGAAACGTACTCACTACTTTCCCTTATGATGGATCAGGGTACTTGATTCATATGTGTTAGCCTAAACCCCACAGTTTTGAGTATCGCAGCATTGGTTGTTAATATTTGTCTGGCCGTCCATAGGGACGTTGAGCTGACATTAGCGAGTGAACCTCGTTCGTATGAGAGGTGAAGCTTGAGTAGCCCCATATTGATATGCCCTTATATGTATTGCATACACCGTATTTGCACATGTTCCGACATGATGCAATGGATACGATGCCACACCCCACTGATGTTCTGACACAGTGCTGGTGATGATGCCGTGTTGTTGATGGTAGCGAGCTAGGCTCGAGGACACGATGCCACGTGCTTAGACACGTGACGGTGCACTATGAGATGTGCTATGATAGCCTACTTGTGTGATGAGCGTAATGGGGCCTCACACATTTGTAGAGGGATACTCATGTTTGCTTTCGACAGTGTTTGGGTCGGTTAGCATATGGGTAGGTCCTAGCCATGTATACCTCTAGCGATGGCGAGTACTTGCGTGTGCCTTTTCCACGAGGTATCGCTATGCGGGGTGTGTCTAGTGCGTGCCTACTTCCGCGGAGCCATGGACACACTGCCATTCGGCATACGACCAGTGCGTGCCTTCTCCGGCTGGTGTATGACCATGCCGCACTGAGATGCGATGTAGGATGGAGGCCGAGGTGCACATCCTATGCGGGCAACCAAGGAGTGCGTGGGCCACTTGGTTAGTCCATGTCGCGTGACGACGCGAGGCAGAGTGTAGCCGAGGAGCACACTCTGGGTCATGTGGATGGCGTGCTCACTCCGCACCACATGGGGGCTATTGTATAGCCGGACGTTGTTTCCTCCTTCCTCGTTTGGTGGCTAGTATCTAGTCACGCAGTGTTGTATAGTGCAATTTCTAAGATTGTGAACTTTCTTTATAATTATTGATGATTTTCTAGTGATTGTGAAAGCCGACACCTTGTTATATTTGATTGTGATGGTTTAGCCACACCTTGTAATCTTATTTGCTCGTAGCCCTCGTGGTTACATTTGATTTAGTGTTGAAATTGTACACATTTATTTCTTTATTGTTGAAATTGATTTTTTGTTTTCTTTTAATTATGACTTTGGTGGTTAAACTAATTTATCCTTACTGTTTTTGAGGTCGGCTATGTGTTGTATTGTGATTCCTCTCCAAGGACGTATGAGGCAGACTTGGTGAGCGTACACGAGGAAGTAGACGCAGGGAACCTTGAGGATGGGGGTATGTGAGGCTATTTTATAGCTAGGACCCACTACCCACCTATGTGTGATGACTATCTCTTGGAGGCTAACCACCTTGTACAACAAGAGATGGGTCATAGTGGTCTTGTTTGGATGGTCTCGCCATGTGTGTGTGTGGCCTAACACCATCAAGCCACTGAGTGTGAGGTATGGATTATGTGAGATGGATATTGGCTCTTGGCTCATGGTTTATGTATCATGGATTAGTATGCTGCTTTCCGGTGTCCAGAGGGAGCCTTGTGTAGCCTTGTGATGTGCCTTTCCCAGTGATGTGACTGTGTATGTATGTGTAGAAGAATATTTCTTATATTTGTGCCTATTGATGTAAAAGAGGGATAACCATGTTGTTCTAAATGTGGGTATATTGTGACTCTGTGGTATAAAATAGATTGAATATTATTGAGAATCGTAAATTGTGGCTTAAAATATGTTACCGAATCATGTTATGGTGTGTATTTTGTTAACTTCAAGTAATCATTGATGTGTTTTCTTTCTATGATATTTTGAAGATGTTCGTTGTGTAAATGGAAAATTGAGCTAATAGGAGTACTTGCTTTGTTACTAATGCTGAAACCAAGTATGTTATTGTAAGAGATGTAAGGGTTTATAAATAAAAGTAGTTAAGAAGATATGATTTTCAAATGTAAAGCCGGATAGTGATTTTAACTGTAATGATGCAGAAAGAGGTTGTACATAAAATTATAGATTAGAGAAATTTTGGTACTAATGTGGTTATGTTTCCATTTTGAGCCATGTGACTTCCAGGAGTAAGTCGAGTTTTAGGGGGGGAGGATGTAGTGTTCCTCCACTCTCACCTTGGATGTGCAGGTAATCTGGCTAAAAAAATCTGAGGAGGAAGATGGAACCAAAAGTTCTGATGGAGCTTTAGTGAGTATGATGAATTACAGGATTAAAAGCCTCGATTCGAGGCGAGCACAAAATTAACTCAACGGGTACGACGTTGTAAAAAGGAAGTATCTTTGTCCCAAGTCCTTCACATCGTTAGGAGTTTTGTAGTGTCATGTGTTGACCTTGTCCTGGCCTTTATTTGATTTAATTTATTTAATTTATGGTTAGTTGTTATTTAATTTAATTTTTATTCTTTTTGGAATTAATTAGTGTTATTTTGAGGTTATTTAATTATCTTGATTTTATAAGATTAATTAATGTCATTTTTGTTTATTTGATTAATTATGATTTAGTAGGTATTGAATTTTAATCATATGTAATCAAAAGCTATTTAATTACTAAAAGCTTGTTTTAGTTGAATTTTAGAAAAGTGTGGTGATAATTAGAAATTATCCTTTTAAAGCTTATTAAATCAGAAAAGCTGAAGATATTATCTTGTGGGGACATTTTGAGAATAGAATTAATTCTAAACTTATTTATTTTTATTTTTCTTTTTATTTATTTTTTTGGAGAGATAATGAGTGAGCTGTTAAAGCAGAAAAGGAACCAATGCATGGGTTGATTTTTTGTGAAAAAAAGGAAATTAGGGGATCTATCTTTTAGGATGAATTTTTGTAAGAGGGGAAGGGGAGAATGGGTCTGGGATGGTGGAAAAAGGAGATCATTCTAGCACACCATGTTCATCTTCACACGTGGGAATCCAAGCGGTGCCATGGAAGCCATATTTTAGCTCCAGTTTGAGACTTTAATTTATCACTTCAAATCCTCCCTAGATCAGCCGATGGTATGAATGGAGGTGGCATGTTTTTGTAAGTTAGCTGAATCTTCTTTTGTTTGGTTTCATTCAAATGAAATTGCTCCTTGCATGTATTTTGATGCAACTCTAATCACAACCCCGTGAATAATGACTTGTATTTAAAATTTTGTGCATCTACTGCAATCATCGCATGGTATCTTTTTACACCTGTCATTTGTATCTGCCTGCAAGATTCTAAGCCTTCTTAACAAGTCCATATTGTGTGCACCCTCTGCCTTAGCAGTGACCACCATAGTTAATAATCAGATTTTGTAGATAGCTAGTGAAAGAAATAATTCGCCATGTTATTGAGGTCAGTCACGAGTTCGTGGATGGAATCCTTGCGCTACATTTTTGATGTGGGATACTTGGTTCGATGGGTTTGATTTTCCTTGGGTTTTACTAACCATTGAACTCGTACCTTGAATCAGATATTCATTGAAGGTAGCGGTGGCATTTCTTAAGCCTGCAAACTCAATCGATGGTTCTGTTTTCAGTTGATAACCCACGTTCAATGAATATGTTAATATCTTCCGTTGTCGCCTTTATATTGGAATTCAATCTCTACTTATTAGCGCCTGCTTTTTCCTTGCTTATTACTACTGAAATATAATTTGGGGCTGGGCGTATGAGACAACATTCAATTTTATGTTTTCAAGGGCGATCTTGTGATTTCAATAAGTAGTTGTTGGCATAATTGGGGTTCGATAGAATTCTTGATATTCTTTTTTGGTTGCTGACCTTAGCTTTTCATGGGTATTCAATTTTGCACACCTTCGCTGCGTACGTGTTACCTTAAGGCTTTTGTTTGGAATTTAATGGTTGTGCGTTGGGATGGGATTTGATTGAAGGCAGTAGTAATCTTTTTGTTTTGTTGAGTTTATCTGATGTGCAAGTCACCCATGTGTCCTAATCTCTACTGGTTCCAGATTATTCTCTCAAACATCGTCTCATTTTCTTCAAATATATTCACTATTTTGTTTTTAGTGATGGGATTTGATTTCCTGTGTATAGCCTTTAACCATCTATCATAATCACTATCTAAATGACATAAATGGTTCACTTCTCTCAGTAGTATTTCTCTTGCAGCAATCTTAAAGATGGATATAGGTGCAGTGCGGTAACCTGAACATACTCGCCACATTCCAGTAACCATATGCAATTGCTAACCCTTCCCTAGAGCGGCAGACAAATGAATAGGTGTTTCTCTTCCATAGCATTAAGTTAAATTCTTGAATCTGGAAATACCTGGTTGCCTTCATTCGCCAAGCCAATGTCTTCAACTTGCACACCCTGTCCTGCTTTTATTGTCTTTTGTTGTTGACAGGAGACTATTGTGCTATGGTATTCGTTATGGGTAATTCACTGTTGCTAAGTTTTGAGTTTTGATGCTCTTAAAATGCTTAAGGTTTGATGCATATAGGTAGGTGTTTTGGTGTCGAATCATTTGGAGTGCGTCTCTCCTTCGCTGAATATATAAATGTAAATATTCTATGTTCTGCTTTATAAGTATTGGTTATGTTGTTCTGAAAATGCCATTTCATTTTATTATAAAATATATGTATGTTGATTTATCTTATAAATTCTGACTAGGGAAGCAATAGGTATAAATTTATGTTAACATTAAGTTAGTTTGCTAATTTAACATAGTGAGTTGATTATGAGAGTAAAACGAACTATTAAATTAAATTGGGGGAAACAAATTGTTTCTTAATTATATGTGAACAATTGGAAGATTAAGCTAAGTAAATAAGTTAGAGATCTATACTAAGGTGATTTCTTTGTATTCATTAGTAGTGGAGCGGTTTAAGTACGAGAATTTCATGATTGTACGAACTTGATTTTCCTTGAGAATTAATTGTTTTTCCTCGAAATAGAATTTAAGTTGTAGGGTAATTATAATTATTATTTTGTTGTCATTATTAATACATATATATATAAATATTTTAATAAGTGATGAGTGATGATTTAATTTAAGTAAGATTTATCATTATGATTATTATAAACGTAGAGATTTTATTATTTGAAAATTTATTATAAATACGCACGTCTGAATGTTGAATAATGTTACTATTGCAAACGTGTATTGAATTAGTGTATTGGTGGGATTGTAGCCTATTTATGAAATTAGACAATTAGAAATATAAGTTCACATTGTAATGAAAAGTAGATAAATAATGGTAATGTAATCAAGGGGGAAATTTGCCTAATTTCTCAATATTAAATATGAGTAGCGTTGTATTCTTTTGTAAATTATTTAATAGATGAAGCACCAAATTTTGAGAACTCTTGTGTTTGTTGTCATGATTGATTCCTATATTGGAGTAGGCTATTTTTATTTTATTTTTGCAAGGATATGCTTACCTAGTTCTTCAGTCTTCGGCTTCACCTAAGTGGGTGGCAGCCGCCTAAGAAACTGTCTGGGGTGATGGACCCTAGAAAGGGTTGCATACCCACTCCTCTAGTATGTAATTTTGTATGGGTCACATAATGCTTATGAATAGAGGTTTGAGTTTAGCGTGTATTTGTGGTGTTGTGTTACTTTTGTGTTGGGGTAGATTCCTCCTTGAAAGTCTTTGAGTGAACCCTTGGTTGGTCAGTCAATGAGTTGGAGCAGCTCAAGTTGTCGAACTACGGTGCCTCTGTGAATTATATACGTAGGCAAGGCCATCAAGTGATGAGCTCCCGAGGCATTAGGTCGGGCCCCTAGGACTGTTCTTCTGAGTCTTGTTTGAGACTTGTCATTTATTTCCGATAACGTAAAAACTACCATTAAATTATATAGCTTCTCTTAGTGACCATGTGCTAACTATCTTTGATCTGATGTGTGTGCCAAGTGATGTAGACCTTGCAGGTATAGGCGTTGGGAGCAAGGACTTGTTGATAAAATAGAATGTAACAGGTATGTTAAGCTGACCTAAGTAAGTAGACTCTATTGCCAAGTTAGTAAATCACTTCTATCTTTTCTTGTAGCTTGTGTGATCATTGAGTTTAGCTATAAGTAGTGAATCGTGTTGTTGTTATCTTTGTTTCGTTGTTAGTTGTTTGTGAAGTAACCTCGCGTGCCCCAGAGAACTAAGTGTACTAGTGTAATGTAATGTGTTATGTGTTTATGGTTAATGTTCTTGCATGTTCAATTGTAATGTTTAAAAAAAAAATTATTTGCTTTGTCTGTGTTCTCTGGGTTTGCATGACGGGCGTTACAACTTGGTATCAGAGCCAGGTTAAAACACTGGGATCTTGGGGTAATGTTGCTACCATGTTTAATTGTGGTGATTCGTTGTGTCAATACGGATATAGTTCTACCCCTTGTGTCATTCGGGTGTAGATGAGCATGTTGAGTCTTGACTTGTTGAGTGGGAAAGTTAGGTTGTTCAACATTCTCTTGTGTGTTCTCTTAACTTTGAGTTTGAGTGAGGTCAAGGTGACTTTGAATTTAGTCATATTGTCTTATCTTCATGCATCTTCTCTTCGTGTGTATGTTTGCTGATTTTATATTAGGTGAATTTTTATTTATTTATTATTATTTTTCCTTATTCTACCTCTTTTGACGTATGTGGGCGTTGATTGTATTCTCTGTGATTTTAAGGCTATATGCTGAAAATTCATTATGTGTAACGAAGGTTAGAAGTAGAAATAGTTAAAAGAATGACTTTAATGTTATCTTAGATTGAGATTGCATGTATTTTTATTGAATTGTACTATATAAGTATAAAAGGAATGTATTTTTATTTGGTGCAAGTGAGTGACTTGATCATGTAACATGTATGAAATATTGTTAGGGTAAATCTTCGAAATTAATTTAACAAACTTATTTTAGTGTGTGCCTTGCAAAGAAATCACTTCTTCTATCTCCTTGTCTTTTTGGATGCATAAGTTTTAAGGGAATGCTTTAGGAGTACATTGGTTATTAAATGCTTATATATGCTAGTTAATTTTAAGTTTTACGAAAGGGAGTTGTGCATAACAAGCTTAGGAATAAATTTGAGTTTTCAAAATGCTCTTCATAAGTATAAATTCATAGGTGAAGTTGATCATACATTAAGAATGCTAGAAGTGTGGTAAGAATGTGACATGTATATGATGTGTTTCTACGTTAATCGCACTCTCCCCTGCAAATGTAAATGATATAACTTGGATAAAATGTTGATTCATGACATGAAAATAAAAGTTTCTTTATGCGTGTATTAGTATGAATGATGGAAGCAAATAGAAATTCTATAATTGAAGACATTGATGTTTATCTCTCGTAAAGTGTATGATGTAGTATATGGTGATAAAAATATTTTTTTTCTGTGAATCAAGAAGATTATTATGTGATAAAAAAAAGAAGAGTATGTTTGTCTAGAAGAAAGCGGGTGAGAATTGTTTAGGCTTATGGAATTAATGCTAGCTTTAAGGGAGTTGATAAAATTGATCTTTGAACTTGAGGAAGAGGATAATGTTGATATTTAAGGAATTGTAAATGTGATTAAAGAGTTTATAAATTTAGAAGAAAAGTATGGAGGATGTTGGGAGTACTTGTTTTTGATATGTGGCATCAACCATGTATGTGCATATGAGAATAAGGAAAATTTGTTTTCTATAATAGTAGGTATGAATGTACCCCTTGCTTTGTGGAAACCAGTATCTGTGCAATGTTTGTGTGTTGTGTTAAACCCGTGCTTGCTTTGTGTGCCATGCGATGGTGATACTATGTACCCATCCATGGGGAAACTATTGTTTTTCTTGGTGTGGAAATAACCATACCATTCATGTGTCGCATGTCTGTTACCTGATTAAGGGCCAACCCACGTGTGGTTGAAAATCTATACATATAAGAGTAGCCAAAAGCTAGTTTCATGGATTCTTTTCTTTTGGTTCTCTAGTCCCTCAATCTGTGAAGGGGTAGTAGCAGCCACAAAGTTCCTTGGGCGGAGTGTGCAGCGTACGCATATTGCGACGCAGAGTATTCTTAGCTCAACTGATCCCGAGGAAACGTACTCACTACTTTCCCTTATGATGGATCAGGGTACTTGATTCATATGTGTTAGCCTAAACCCCACAGTTTTGAGTATCGCAGCATTGGTTGTTAATATTTGTCTGGCCGTCCATAGGGACGTTGAGCTGACATTAGCGAGTGAACCTCGTTCGTATGAGAGGTGAAGCTTGAGTAGCCCCATATTGATATGCCCTTATATGTATTGCATACACCGTATTTGCACATGTTCCGACATGATGCAATGGATACGATGCCACACCCCACTGATGTTCTGACACAGTGCTGGTGATGATGCCGTGTTGTTGATGGTAGCGAGCTAGGCTCGAGGACACGATGCCACGTGCTTAGACACGTGACGGTGCACTATGAGATGTGCTATGATAGCCTACTTGTGTGATGAGCGTAATGGGGCCTCACACATTTGTAGAGGGATACTCATGTTTGCTTTCGACAGTGTTTGGGTCGGTTAGCATATGGGTAGGTCCTAGCCATGTATACCTCTAGCGATGGCGAGTACTTGCGTGTGCCTTTTCCACGAGGTATCGCTATGCGGGGTGTGTCTAGTGCGTGCCTACTTCCGCGGAGCCATGGACACACTGCCATTCGGCATACGACCAGTGCGTGCCTTCTCCGGCTGGTGTATGACCATGCCGCACTGAGATGCGATGTAGGATGGAGGCCGAGGTGCACATCCTATGCGGGCAACCAAGGAGTGCGTGGGCCACTTGGTTAGTCCATGTCGCGTGACGACGCGAGGCAGAGTGTAGCCGAGGAGCACACTCTGGGTCATGTGGATGGCGTGCTCACTCCGCACCACATGGGGGCTATTGTATAGCCGGACGTTGTTTCCTCCTTCCTCGTTTGGTGGCTAGTATCTAGTCACGCAGTGTTGTATAGTGCAATTTCTAAGATTGTGAACTTTCTTTATAATTATTGATGATTTTCTAGTGATTGTGAAAGCCGACACCTTGTTATATTTGATTGTGATGGTTTAGCCACACCTTGTAATCTTATTTGCTCGTAGCCCTCGTGGTTACATTTGATTTAGTGTTGAAATTGTACACATTTATTTCTTTATTGTTGAAATTGATTTTTTGTTTTCTTTTAATTATGACTTTGGTGGTTAAACTAATTTATCCTTACTGTTTTTGAGGTCGGCTATGTGTTGTATTGTGATTCCTCTCCAAGGACGTATGAGGCAGACTTGGTGAGCGTACACGAGGAAGTAGACGCAGGGAACCTTGAGGATGGGGGTATGTGAGGCTATTTTATAGCTAGGACCCACTACCCACCTATGTGTGATGACTATCTCTTGGAGGCTAACCACCTTGTACAACAAGAGATGGTTCATAGTGGTCTTATTTGGATGGTCTCGTCATGTGTGTGTGGCCTAACACCATCAAGCCACTGAGTGTGAGGTATGGATTATGTGAGATGGATATTGGCTCTTGGTTCATGGATTATGTATCATGGATTAGTATGTTGCTTTCCGGTGTCCAGAGGGACCCTTGTGTAGCCTTGTGATGTGCCTTTCCCGGTGATGTGATTGTGTATGTATGTGTAGAAGAATATTTCTTATATTTGTGCCTATTGATGTAAAAGAGGGATAACCATGTTGTTCTAAATGTGGGTATATTGTGACTCTGTGGTATAAAATAGATTGGATATTATTGAGAATCGTAAACTGTGACTTAAAATATGTTACTGAATCATGTTATGGTGTGTATTTTGTTAATTTCAAGTAATCATTGATGTGTTTTCTTTCTATGATATTTTG
Organism: Sequoia sempervirens; assembly: GCA_007258455.2. Classification (NCBI taxonomy): domain Eukaryota; kingdom Viridiplantae; phylum Streptophyta; class Pinopsida; order Cupressales; family Cupressaceae; genus Sequoia; species Sequoia sempervirens. Next base: position 675,248,632 of record VDFB02058242.1, on the reverse strand, counting down.
AAGATGTCCGTTGTGTAAATGGAAAATTGAGCTAATAGGAGTACTTGCTTTGTTACTAATGCTGAAACCAAGTATGTTATTGTAAGAGATGTAAGGGTTTATAAATAAAAGTAGTTAAGAAGATATGATTTTCAAATGTGAAGCCAGATAGTGATTTCAATTGTAATGATGCAGAAAGAGGGTGTACATCAAATTATAGATTAGAGAAATTTTGGTACTAATGTGGTTATGTTTCCATTTTGAGCCATGTGACTTCCAGGAGTAAGTCGAGTGTTAGGGGGGGAGGATGTAGTGTCCCTCCACTCTCACCTTGGATGTGCAGGTAATCTGGCTAAAAAAATCTGAGGAGGAAGATGGAACCAAAAGTTCTGATGGAGCTTTAGTGAGTATGATGAATTACAGGATTAAAAGCCTCGATTTGGGGCGAGCACAAAATTAACTCAACGGGTACGACGTTGTAAAAAGGAAGTATCTCTGTCCCAAGTCCTTCACATCGTTAGGAGTTTTGTAGTGTCATGTGTTGACCTTGTCCTGGCCTTTATTTGATTTAATTTATTTAATTTATGGTTAGTTGTCATTTAATTTAATTTTTATTCTTTTTGGAATTAATTAGTGTTATTTTGAGGTTATTTAATTATCTTGATTTTATAAGATTAATTAATGTCATTTTTGTTTATTTGATTAATTATGATTTAGTAGGTATTGAATTTTAATTATATGTAATCAAAAGCCATTTAATTACTAAAAGCTTGTTTTAGTTGAATTTTAGAAAAGTGTGGTGATAATTAGAAATTATCCTTTTAAACCTTATTAAATCAGAAAAGCTGAAGATATTATCTTGTGGGGACATTTTGAGAATAGAATTAATTCTAAACTTATTTTTTTATTTTTTTCTTTTTTTTTTTTTTTTTTGAGAGATAATGGTGGCATTAAGCGAAAAGGAACCAATGCATGGGTTGATTTTTTTTTTTGTGAAAAAAAGGAAATTAGGGGGTCTGCAGGAAATTATTGGGAGGGGAGAACGGGTCTGGGATGGCGGAAAAAGAGATCATTCTAGCACACCATGTTCATCTTCACGCATGGGAATCCAAGCGGTGCCATGGAAGCCGTATTTTAGCTCCAGTTTGAGACTTTAAATTATCACTTCAAATCCTCCCTAGATCAGCTGATGGTACGAATGGAGGCGGCATGTTTTTTGTAAGTTAGCTGAATCTTCTTTTGTTTGATTTCATTCGAATGAAATTGCTCCTTGCATGTATTTCGATGCAACTCTAATCACAACCCCATGAATAATGGCTTGTATTTAAAATTTTGTGCATCTACTGCAATCATCGCATGGTATCTATTTATACCTGTCATTTGCATCTGCCTGCAAGATCCTAAGCCTTCTTAACAAGGCCATATTGTGCGCACCCTCTGCCTTAGCAGCGACCACCATAGTTAATAATCAGATTTTTGTAGACAGCTAGTGAAAGAAATAAGTCGCCATGTTATTGAGGTCACCACTTCGTGGATGAACTTTGCACTATGTTTGATGTGATACTTGGTTCATGGTTGATGTTCCTTGGCTTCCTAACCATTGAACTCGCACCTTGAATCGTATATCTTCACCGAAGGCAGCGTAGCATTTCTAAGCCCAAACTCAATTCGATGGTTCGCCGCTGATAACCCACATTCAATGAACATGCTAATTTATTATGTTGTCGCCTTTATATTGGAATTCAATCTCTACTTATTAGCGCCTGCTTTTTCCTTGCTTATTACTACTGAAATATGATTTGGGGCTGGGTGTATGAGACAACATTCAATTTTATGTTTTCAAGGGCGATCTTGGTGATTTCTAAGTAGTTGTTGCATAATTGGGGTTCGGTTAGAATTTTGATATTCATTTTGGTTGTTGACCTTAGCTGGCGGTATTCATTTGCACCCTTCAATACAGACGTGTTACCTTAAGGCTTTTGTTTGGAATTTAATGGTTGTGCGTTGGGATGGGATTTGATTGAAGGCAGTAGTAATCTTTTTGTTTTGTTGAGTTTATCTGATGTGCAAGTCGCCCTTGTGTCCTAATCTCTACTGGTTCCAGATCATTCTCTCAAACATCGTCTCATTTTCTTCAAATATATTCACTATTCTATTTTTAGTAATGGGATTCGATTTCCTGTGTATAGCCTTTACCCATCTATCATAATCATTGTCTAAATGACAGAAATGGTTCACTTCTCTCAGTAGTATTTCTCTTGCAGCAATCTTAAAGATGGATCTAGGTGCAGTGCGGTAACCTGAACATACTCGCTACGTTCCAGTAACCATATGCAATTGCTAACCCTTCCCTAGAGCGGCAGACAAATGAATAGGTGTTGCTCTTCCGTAACATTAAGTTAAAGTCTTGAATCTGGAAATACCTGGTTGCCTTGATTCGCCAAGCCAATGTCTTCAACTTGCGCGCCCTGTCCTGCTTTTATTGTCTTTTGTTGTTGCCAGGAGACTGTTGTGCTATGGTATTTGTTATGGGTAATTCACTGTTGCTAAGTTTTGAGTTTTGATGCTCTTAAAATGCTTAAGGTGTGATGCATATAGGTAGGTGTTTTGGTGTCGAATCGTTTGGAGTGCGTCTCTCCTTCGCTGAATATATAAATGTAAATATTCTATGTTCTGCTTTATAAGTATTGGTTATGTTGTTCTGAAAATGCCATTTCATTTTATTATAAAATATATGTATGTTGATTTATCTTATAAATTTTGACTAGGGAAGCAATAGGTATAAATTTATGTTAACATTAAGTTAGTTTGCTAATTTAACATAGTGAGTTGATTATGAGAGTAAAACGAACTATTAAATTAAATTGGGGGAAACAAATTGTTTCTTAATTATATGTGAACAATTGGAAGATTAAGCTAAGTAAATAAGTTAGAGATCTATACTAAGGTGATTTCTTTGTATTCATTAGTAGTGGAGCGGTTTAAGTACGAGAATTTCATGATTGTACGAACTTGATTTTCCTTGAGAATTAATTGTTTTTCCTAAATAGAATTTTGTTGTAGGTAATTATAATTATTATTTTTGTTGTCATTATTATACATATATATAAATATTTTAATAAGCTATGTGAGGGTTTAACGAAGTAAGATTTATCATTATGATATTATAATCGTGAGAGAGATTTTATTATTTGAAATTTATTATAAATAACACGGACGTCTCTAATGTTGAATAATGTTACCATTGCAAACGCAGGCTGAATTAGTGTAATTGCGGGATTGTAGCCTTATTTATGAACTAGACAATTAGAAATATAAGTCTATCAGGTAAATGAAAGCAGGATAAATAATGGTACGTAACTGGCGAAATTTGCCTAATTTCTCAACATTAAATATGAGAAGTGTTGTATTCTTTGTAAATTATTTGGGTTATAAGGAAGCAATTCAAATTTTGAGAACTCTTGTGTTTGTTGTCAAGGATTGATTCCTATATTGAGTAGGCTATTTTTTTATTTTTATTTTGCAAGGATATGTTTACTTAGTTCTTCACTCTTCTACCACCTAAGTGGGGTGGCACGCTTAAGAACCGTCTAGTGATGGACCCAGAAGGCTGCATACACCCACCTCTAGTATGTACTAGCGGGTCACATAATGCTATGAACAGAGGCTTGAGTTTAGCGGTATTTGTGGTGTTGTGTTACTTGTGTTGGGGCAGATTCCTCCTTGGAAATTCTTTTGGAGGAACCCTCATTGGTCGTACCAATGAGTTGGAGCACTGTTGTCGGAACTACTTGCCTCTGCGAATTATATACGTAGGCAAGGCCATCAAGTGATGAGCTCCCGAGGCATTAGGTCGGGCCCCTAGGACTGTTCTTCTGAGTCTTGTTTGAGACTTGTCATTTATTTTCGATAACGTAAAAACTACCATTAAATTATATAGCTTCTCTTAGTGATCATGTGCTAACTATCATTGATCTGATGTGTGTGCCAAGTCATGTAGACCTTGCAGGTATAGGCATTGGGAGCAAGGACTTGTCGATAAAATAGAATGTAAGAGGTATGTAAGCTGACCTAAGTAAGTAGATTCTATTGCCAAAGTTAATAATTCACTTCTATCTTTTCGTGTAGCTTGTGTGATCATTGAATATAGTTACAAGTGGTGAATTGGGTTGTTGTTATCTTTGTTTTCATTGTTAGTTGTTTGTGAAGTAACCTCGCGTGCCCCAGATAACTAAGTGTACTAGTGTAATGTAATGTGTTATGTGTTTACGGTTAGTGATCTTGTATGTTCAATTGTAATGTTTAAAAAAAAAAAAAAAATTATTTGCTTTGTCTGTGTTCTCTGGGTTTGCATGACGGGCGTTACATATGTATATATACATATCTATATATATGCATATATGTATATATATGTATGTATGTATACGTATATTTATATGTATATATATAACTGTATATGTATATATATGTAACTGTATATGTATATATATGTAACTGTATATGTATATATATATGTATGTATATATATATGTATAGATATATATATGTATACATATATATATATATATACACGTGTATATATATGTACATATATATACATATATACATATATATATATGTACATATATATACATATATACATATATATATATGTACATATATATACATATATA
>VDFB02058242.1:675198980-675241480 GCA_007258455.2 Sequoia sempervirens | reverse complement strand
GTATATTCGGTTGACACTTTTTCATTTTGTGTCTTGTTCACTCTGCTTGATCAGTGTGTAAATTCAATACATGTTTGGCTCAGCCCATTGTTCCTTCTAAGCTTCGCTAATGGTGAGTTGCAATTGAAAGGTATACACTTTTTTTACTACTCTTTGTGTATTAAGCTAAACATTGCTACATGTCTTTTATTTATCCCTCCTTTCATTTGTTCTTGCGGCAAGAAGGATATAGGTGAGTGCAACAAGACACATCATTAGGAAAATCCCTACTATAGAGGTGAGGTTTTTAACCTCACTAAGGCTCTACCATTGTCTCCTGTCAGTTATTGTTTTTTTTGTACTATTTATTTGATTTTTAATGGGTGTGTTGTCTTCCCTAAGTTGAAGGTTATGTTTTTGTGTCGATGATTTTGATTAGATTTTGTGGTTTTCCATAGATTGAAGGTTCTCTTGCTTTCTTGGTGCATCTGTAATGTGCTCGATGAAGTGTATGGCATCTAAGGTGTTTATGAACACTTCCAAATTTTGTGTTCTTAAACACAGTCACTTTTTCAAGGAAAAATATGGTTCTATTCTAGCAGATCACTCTAACTTTAATGGGTTTAATTTCTTATTTTTCTTTCCTCTCATGGTTAGCCAAAATTTGTCTTCATTCAATTTCAAACCACGTGACCCTACAACTTATGCTTTTAGTATGTATATGCATATATGTACATAAGTATATATGTATATGCATATATGTACTTTTATGTTTATGCATAATTGTACATATATGTATATGCATATATGTACATACGTATACATATGTATATGTACATATGTATGAATATGCATATATGTACAAAAGTATGCACATACATATATATGCAATATGTACATATGTGTGCACATACATATGTAAATACATTTGCTGATACATATGTATGTACATACATATGTACATATAGATATACATATGTGCAATAAATATTTTTGAAATACATATCTACACAATGAATGATTGTGCAGTGAAGAACAAAATAATACAAGTGTATGGCAGAATACCTTCAAAATTAAACATATATGATTCTTCAAAGTTATTATGCACATACATATATATGAAAGTACGTATATATGTGTTGAATAGGGAAACTAAGAGGGGGGAGTGAATCAGTTGTCACATATTTTAACCTTTAATTCAATCACCGAAAATACATGAAACTAATTAAATGATTAATCATCAAAACATCAATGCAAAAACTCAAATCCAACACATAAATAAAGTAACACCAGATTTACATGGAAAACCCAATAAGGGAAAAACCACGGTGAGGATTAACTCACACTGTAGAGAATATCAAAACTGATTACAAAAGGCTCACTACCTGAAACAAGGCTCACTGCCTGAAATAAGGACTCACTATCTGGACTCACTATCCATAGGGCTACAACCCGGAGGGCTCACTGCCACAAAGATACAAAAAATACAAAGAATACTTGCTATAGAGAGACTACAATCTCAAAGCAACAAAAGATTCCACCACAGTTACTTGATCAACTTGCATGAATGATAGAGTTCACCTTCTGCTCACTGCATCCAGAAACTCAGCATTAAGCTTCGCATTGATTTCCCACACACAACTCACACACACTTTCTGAATAGCATCAATTTCGTGTCTACTCTTTCACTTATCTTCCTTCTTTTCTTATGTATGATTTTCATTACTAGCTCATCCTGTATATATACTATCTCCAACCTTGAAAAAGATACAAAGTCGGCCATCCAACTACAAATTTGGATTAGGACAGCGCCAAACATCCTAGGGTGGAATTAGAATGAGGGTAACCCAAACACACACTTCACTGGGACCCAAAAATGGATCCAACGCGCTTCATTAACTTCAAAGATAGTGCTCAACACACAATCGGCCAAACCAGTGTAAAACACAGAACAATTAAGCTCAAAACTTCCAGAAACCAAAAATATCTTCAATGCAATCAAAACATCTTAACTCTAGAACCGCAAGTCAAAATACTTCAACAAAGAGAAATCTGGACCAGCAACCTTCTTTTGGACTTCAACCAGAACATAGAGAAACATAGTTCACAACTGGTGAACACAACTCGAACTTCACAACGAACCATCTGCCAAACATCTAGATATAACAACCTTCAACAATAATGACCAACATATATGAAACACACAAACATAGGGGAATATACCAAAGCAACATCTGAATACCTGCAATCTTCCTTTAATACAATTTTCTCCATATCCTCAACATATACAACCAATAGCAACTAGTAGATAACCGGTTGATCAGTTGACATCAATGACAACACCTTCATTCCTTTCACTATTCTTGCAACAATCTCCCCCTTTGTCATTGATGGCAACACATGATGTGAAAAACCATCAAAGACAACATACCATATCTGAATATACTTCTCAATATTTTTCTTTTTATTTCTCCCCCTCAGAAGATCATCTTCTTCATTTCTTGCTTTCTCTTATTAGCTTTTTCTCCTTTTCACATGCTTTCTCTCTCCCTTTAACATCAATGGAAAAGCAAAAAGATATGTCCATTAAATCTTCCTTTGACATGAAAACAGAATACTCACAATGACAACACTTGAAAAATACCTAATCCCCCTGAGGGGTAGCCACCAAAACATCAATCCAAAAAGATAGAACCATGAATCCACTGGGTTGATGCACCTCAAAATGCATCTTAGTTTATGAAAGGAGGGAAAATAACCCCTAACTTCTCCTGGAGATACTCAAAAGTATCTTTAGGAAGAGCCTTCATAAATATATTTGCAATCTGATCCTTTGTCGGAACATACTCAAGCTTGACTTCATTCTCCATGACCTTCTTTCTTAAGAAATGATATCTAATAGATATATGCTTCGTCCTCAAGTGCATCACAGGATTCTTTGAAATGTTAATTGCACTTGTATCAGCATAGAAGATAGAAATAGGATCATCATATAGCACTGTGATATCTTTCGATGTTTGTTTCATCAATAAAACTTGTGTACAACAAGATGCAACAACAATATATTCAGCTTCAGCAATAGACAAAGAGACTGAATCTTGCTTCTTACTCAACCATGCCACCAATCTACATCCAAGAAAGAATGCATCGGCACTTTACTCTTTATGTCATCTACACATCCAATCCAATTTGCATCTGTATATGCACTAAGTGTAAATTCAATATCTTTAGGATACCACAATCCATAATCCAGAGTGTCATTCAAATATCTAAATATTCTTTTAACTGCAACAACATGCGTTTCCTTCAAATCTTCTTGAAATCTAGCCACAAGACAGACCGCATGCATAATATCTGATCTAGTAGCAGTCAAATACAATAATCCACCAATCATAGATCTATACTTGCTCTGATCAGCCTTAGGTGAATCAACATCTTTACCCAATTTGCAACCAGTCACCATAGGAGTACTTACTGGTTTGGAACCTTCCATCGCAAATTTCTTCAACATCTCTTTTACATACTTAGACTATGAAATGAAAATTCCTTTCTCTGTTTGATTAATCTGCAACCCAAGAAATAAATTCATCTCCCCAAACATAGACATTTCAAATTCTTTATGCATCTCTTCCACAAACATCTTGCACATCTTTTCATTTCCTCCAAAGATAATGTCATCAACATATACAACTACAATCAGGACTTTGTCATTTTCAATCTTAAAGTACAAATTAATTTTTGTTGTACCTTTGTTAAATCCTTGCTAAATCAAACACATGTCTAACCTTTCATACCAAGCTCTAGGAGCTTGCTTCGGTCCATATAAAGCTTTCTTCAACTTGCACACCATATCCGGTTGATCTATTAACTGAAATCCTTCTGTTTGTTCCATGTAAACTTCTTCTTCCAACTCACCATTTAGAAATGTTGACTTAACATCCATCTGATAGACTTTGAAATCTTTATAAGTAGCCAATTCCAAGAACATCCTTATAGCTTCCATTCTTGCTACCAAGGAAAAAGTCTCCTGAAAATCTATACCTTCCACTTGTGAATAGTCTTTACACACAAGCCTCGCTTTATTTCTGACAACTTCTCCATTCTCATTCAACTTATTTCTAAAAACCCATTTTGATCCAATAATGTTTTTATCTACCGGTATTGGGACCAATTCCCAAGTCTGATTCTTTTCAATTTGCAAAATTTCTTTCATTGCTTCCTTCCAATGTTCATCTTTACAGGCTTCACTTACTATCTTCGGCTCAATCTCAGAGAATAAACACAAATTTACTTCAGCGACAACTTTGCTTATGGTTAACACACCTTTTGTCTTATCTCCAATAATCTAATCTTATGAATGTTTCTTCTATACATATTTTGGTGTCTTAGGGGACATCACCAAAGCATCTTCTTCTATTTCATTCTATTTATCTTGCTTCTTCTGCTCATCTTTATCCTGTTCTTCCACAATCTCTTCTATTCTTGCACAATCATGTTCATCAGACGCATATCCATCAACATCAATAGATTTCTTCACTGTCTCATCTACCTTCACATTCGAGCTCTCTACAATCTTCCTCGGTCTTTTATTGAAACATCTGTATACCTTGATTTTAGTAGAGTGTCCAAGAAATATTCCTTCATCACTTCATGCATCAAACTTACCCAAAGTTTCCTCATCTCTTCTGATATAGCATTTGCTTCCAAATACCTTGAAATATTTAACTGTAGGAATTCTTCCATGCCATAGCTCATAAGGAGTCTTTGTATTGTTTTCTCTTGCTTGAATTCGATTGAACACATAAACAACAGTATGAATAGCTTCTTTCTAGTAAAATTTTGGTAATCTAGCTTTAGTAATTATTGACCTAGCAACCTCTTGAACTGTTCTATTTTTCCTTTCAACAACTCCATTCTACTGAGGAGTTCTCTGAGTAGATAACTTTCTTTTTATTCCATGCACTTAAAAAAACATATTGAACTCATGGGAGGTGAATTCTCCACCTCTTTCAGATCTTAAGCATTTTATCTTCAAATTCACTTCATTTTCAACCATAGCCTTGAATGCCTTGAATCTATCTAATGCATCTGATTTCTCTCTAAGAAATGTATCCCATGTATACCTAGAATAATCATCAATTAAAAGCATAAAGTACCTTTCACCAAGTAGACTTCTCACTCTCATAGGACCGCAGATATCTGTATGAACTAAATCCAGTAGTCCAATAGTAGATTGTTCCCTTGATCTGTAATGATTTCTTGCTTGCTTCCCAAACTGACAATTCCTGCAAATAGCATTAACAGGCTTTGTAATTCTTGGTAAATCTCTCATGGCCTGAACATCACTAATCCTTGCCAAGTTATCAAAATTCATGTGACACATTCTCCTATGCCATAACCAACTATCATTTATCTGAGTCATAAAGCATTGTCCATCAGCACCCTTAAGTTGATAAATATTCCCTTCAGATTTCTTTCCTGTAGCAATCAATGTTCTGGATCCTTTTTGGATCTCACATTTCTCATCCTTAAACACAAGATCATATCCTTTTCTACACATCTGACGAATGCTCAACAAATTATGCCTTAAACCCTTAACATAGTAAACATCATCAGTATGATGCTTGCCATCAAAACTTACTAAACATATCCCATAGATTTTAGCACCAGTATCATCTCCAAACATAACCAAGCCTCCATCATATTTCTCAATCTTAACAAACTTACTCTTATCACTAGTCATGTGATGTGAACAACCACTATTAACTACCCAAAAATTCTTTTCTTGTTTAGCATGTAGGGTAGATATAATCGTACCTTCATTTTTCTCCTTTTCCTTCTCTAGAGGGCTTTCCTTTACCTGTTTATCTAAATTAGTAGAAGTAGGTTCATCCTTAATTGCCAAGAGCAAGCATTCATTTTCATCTGGATCATCATATTCTTAATCTTTATTTGAAATACTAGCATTCTCATTCACATAGTATGCTCTATTGATTTTCTTTCCTTTCTTTTCCTTCTCATATCTTTGTTTATTCCTTTTAGCTCTTTCTGCACACTTTGCAACATAATGACCTATTTCTCCACAACTAAAGAATTTAAAGGGAAACTTACCTTCATACTTACTTGAGCCTTTTCTCATTCTTCTTACAAAGTTAGCTTCTATTTCATCAAATTTTTCTTCATCCGGATCTTCAGCTTTTGTAGCTTTAAAAGTAGACTCTAATTTGCCTCCATTTCTTAGATTCAACTTCCTCATCTCATAAGATGTCAAAAATCCTAATAGAAGATCCTTAGTACAAGTCTTATAATCTATAGTCTACCCAATAGCACTCACTTTCTCACTGTAAGCATCAGGAAGAGTTTTGAGAGTCTTCTTTACAATCTCGGTTTCATCTATAGTAGCACCAAGTGATCGCATTCTAGCCACTACCTCATCCAGTCTTTGAACATAAGCTTTAACATTTTCATCTTCGAACATATGTATAAGATCAAACTATGTTTCCAAATTTTGTAATTCACCTCTTTAACTCTTTCATCACCATCATGTGCTCTTTCTAAAGCATCCCAGACTTCCTTAGTTGTCTTCAAATTTTGAACCTTAATCAACTCATAATGTACCATACTATTCTTCGAGATGAACTTCGCCTTATTATTCGCTTCATGTGCTCTAATTTCTTCAGGTGTACTCGGACCATTAGCAGGAGGAGTGTAAGGATTCTTTTAAGCTTTTTCCACATCATATCTACAATACTCTGGATATTCTTCCATCAATACTTTCGAGATACCATAATTAGTTCCATCAAACCTCGGATAATCAAAGATCATTTTTCCAGCCATCCCCGACCTTCCTCAAGTGGTTAAGCTCTTCACCAAGGAACCAAGCTCTGATACCAATTGTTGAATAGGACAACTAAGAGGGGGGTTGAATTAGTTGTCATAGATTTTAACATTTAATTCAATCACCAGAACTAATACATGAAAATACTTAAATGATTAATCATCAAAACATCAATGCAGAAACTCAAATCCAACACATAAAAAAAGTACCACCAGATTTATGTGGAAAACCCAATAAGGGAAAAACCACAATGAGGATTAACTCACACTATAGAGAATATCAAAACCGATTACAAAAGGCTCACTGCCTGAAATAAGGACTCACTGTCTGGACTCACTGTCCACAGGGCTACAACCTGGAGGGATCACTACCACAGAGATACAAAGAAGACAAAGAAGACTTGCTACATAGAGACTACAATCTCAAAGCAACAAAAGATTCCACCACAATTACTTGATCACCTTGCATGAATGATAGAGTTCGCCTTCGGGTCATTGCATCTGAAAACTCAGCAAAGCTTCGCACTAATCTCCCACACACAACTCACACACACTTTCTGAATAGTATCAATGTCGTGTATGCTCTTTCACTTATCTTCCTTCTTTTCTTATGTATGATTTTCATTACTAGCTCATCTTGTATATATACTATCTCCAACCTTGAAAAAGATGCAAAGTTAGCCATCCAACTTCAAATTTGAATTAGGTCAGCACCAAAAATCCTAGGGTGGAATTAGAATGAGGACGACCCAAACACATGCTTCACTGGGACCCAAAAATAGATCCAAAACGCTTCATTAACTTTGAAGATAGTGCTCAACACACGGTCAACCAAACCAGTATAAAACACAGAACAATTAAGCTCAGAACTTCCAGAAACCAAAAATATCTTCAATGCAATCAAAACATCTTAACTTTAGAATCACAAGTCAAAAGACTTCAACAAAGAGAAATCCGGACCAGCAACCTTCTTCTGGACTTCAACCAGAACATAGAGAACCATAGTTCACAACTAGTGAACACAACTCAAACTTCACAATGAACCATCAGCCAAACATCTGGATATATAACAACCTTCAACAATCATGACCAACATATCTGAACCACATGAACATAGGGGAAAATACTAGAGCAACATCTGAATACTTGCAATCTTCCTTTAATACAATTTTCTCAATATCCTCAACATATACAGCCAACAACTAGTAGATAACCAGTTGACCAGTTGACATCAATGACAACCCCTTCATTCATTTCTCTATTCTTGCAACAATATGTACATAGATTAGTGCATGTACATACATATGGACATGCACTATGTATGTACATGCACTAATCTATGCACATACATATATATGTATTTGCACTAATCAATTGTGAAATTAAGATCTACACAATGAATTATTGTGCAATAAAGAACACACGAATAGAAGTGCATGGAAAAAAACCCTCCAAAAGAGAACCATACAAACCCTTTTCATATTTTGTAGTAACAATCAAATCTAAAAAGCAAATGAAAAGTGAATTATTGTGCAATGAATAACTGAATAATAGGGGATAACATTCTAGAAAACCAATAATAGTTGAAGATGCAACATGGTTCAATTATCGCAAAAAAAATTTGGTGTTAAACTTTTTTTCATTACCATTGCTAAATTGACAGTAGATGAAACATGGTTGAATACTTGTTAAAAATATTACATCACAATTCAAACACACACACACACGCATTAAGGTTTCAATATGAGATGCTTGGTATACTTTAATAAAAGATTTATCAGTGACATATAAACATCACACCATGACTATTTAAGATAAAATCCTTTCAATAGCCACTACACACCTTAGCAAAAAATATTACATCATAATTGAAAGCCCATGTGATACCACAAACATACAATCCAACAAGAGTACTTGAATCATTGTACTGTCAAAATTGTATTATAATTGGTTTATATTTGTCCCATACACAAATAGTTACTCGCAGTCTTACATGTCATAGAATATTCAAAGGCCATCTGATACCACAATCATACAAGCTATATTGTGTGTTATTGGTCGTAGCATTAAAACATGCAACCAAAATATAAAATTAGTATAAGCAACACTCCCCTAAAGTATCACCACTTGCATTAATTCACCGCCAATATTTTCATATATCCAATGTCATGAGAACAACTAAGAGGCAAGACTGTCCCATCACCAAATCCATTATATTATACATAAGAGGTTGTTGTTGTTCATACATTATATATCATGTAAATGATGTTGCCAGTGTTGTGTACATGACTATATGTGGATTTAAGTGATATTTTTTATGGTTGTTAATGCATAATGTTGTATAGATGTAATAGTTATGTGAAGTGTGTTGTACATTTCAGCCCAATCAAGCAATCACCATAAACAAAGTTTCAATATAATTAAGTAAACTTACATTAACAAGCAATTGCACTACACTGCCAACATGGACATCGTATTACTAAGTAGGCCCATATACATATCCATTTAATAAACCAATAAACATTATCCATTTGATATCAAATACATAATATAGGAATGTGCATAATGTTGGCAACAACATTTACATATTATAGGACAAAAAATTGTGGTGGCATTGGAGGTTCTAGCATTAAAGAGACTTCTTTTTCAAAAGAGCATTTAAGTATTAAACTTTGTTTCATTATACTTTTAAAATTATCGTTGTATGCAACATGGTTTAATACTAAAAATGATTTGGTGAAATGAAGCCTCTCCAATGCATAGTCGAACCAATATGGGCGTGTAACCAAATGAACACTCCAGAATAAATGCAAACAAAAGGAATGACAATGATTGGGATATGAGAATTTGGAGCATTCAATGAACCTCGATCTCTAAATTACGCGCTTGTTTGTCTGAGTAACTGCTGAGGGATGCATAAGGAAAGTTGCTCAATGGAGGTAAAGAAGGAGGCAGCGAGGCTATCAAAAGCCACATGTCCATCTAATCCAATGCATGTAGATTTGTGTGCTAATTAAGGAGGTGGATGGGCTCCACTTTTGGGCGGATGGAAAAATGGGCCCATTTTGAACACCTTGGATAAATCAATGCATGACAAGTGGTGGGGTGCTCAAAATTTTAAAATAAAAATAAAATTGGCAGATGCACAAGTGGTAGGGTGACGTGGTGGGAAAATTTATGTGGTTAATTTGAGGATATGACAGTCCCTAACAACAAAAGTACACAACCAGTAATTGAACTATATCTTGCAATTTGGAATACACATAAAAAAAGTAGCCAATAATTCATAGAGTTGTAGGGATGGTCCCTCCCAACCTCAATCAAGAATTCCAAGATAAACATCTGGAGATGTGTTCTCATCTCCTGCTTCTGCGCTTTGAGTTTTTGTTACATGATTTACATTTGTATTTGTAAATTGAGTGCACATTAATTGCAATGGTGTTGAACAACTATTTCCAATAGAAAGTGGAGTGCAGCCTACATTTGGGTTGAGACTCAAACTAACATCAGCAACAACAAACAGAGGGATGTATATGTTCAATATTTCCCCAAACAAGGCATGGTTGTCCGCTAACGAGTTTGTAGGACTGCTTATCTGTCTTTCTCGCTGCAATGACCTATGGGCCCACTTGATTTCTCTTTCCTTCCTATCTTATTTCTTTTGAACCCTCTATTGCTCCATCTTCTACTACCTTCCGTTCCTATCTTGTTTCTTTTGAACTCTATCTTGCTTCCTCTTTTGCTCTCTTTCCTTCCTATCTTGTTTCTTTTCAACTATCTCTTGCTCCCTCTTCTGCTCTATTTCCTTCCTATCTTGTTTATTTTTAGCTCTCTCTTCCTCCCTCTTTTTCTCTCTTTCCTTGCTCAAATCTACATTGTAATCTAGCATTTGTGGTATGGGAAATGTGGCAAGTGGAGATGGAAATGAATAAGTTCCTTGGTCTTCTTCCCACTGCAAGACAATACCCAATTTATTAGCTTCATCTACCAACCAAGATGGTTGGGTAGGGGCTGAGGGAAGACTTAAACCATCATTACCCACATCAATAGCTCCCTCTACCATCCAAGATAGTTGAATAGGGGCTGATGGAAGACAAATTGTCATTACCCATATTCATAGATCCATCTTCCAACCAAGACAGTGGGCTAGGGGTTGAGGGAAGACTTAGGCCATCATTAAGTTCCTCGGGTTGGTTGTCCACCATGTCATTAGATTGTTGATTTACTATTTCATTCATTGTCAATTCCCATTGTTGTTATGTTGTTGTCCACCTACCTGATGGAGCACTAATTACCACAACTATCTCTGCTTCTACATTTAGTTCTTCTTTAGGGGGGAATGTAACCCCTCTTTTACCTGTAGGCCACCTTATTGTGGCTCTCTTCTTCATTGGCTTGGACCTCATATCAACTTTATATTGCACCTATGCACATTAGGAAACATGTTTCAAACAATGATAAGAACCATTAATGAACAACCTTAAAGAAAGAGTGAAGCATGAACATTTTATCTTTCATTATTGTGTTTTTTGATAGTTTATAATGGTAAATTTGGTAACAGTTGAATTTTACGTGATCATACTACTTTGTTTAAATTGCACAAGTTTAGAACCTTTTGGATTGAAATTAAAGGAGTTGATCTTATGCACTTTAGCATATTGGAATTAACAATGTAAAGAATTGAAATTCATTGCCATTCATCAACAGTTACTAAGTATGAAACCTCGTGATATTGAGTTACAAGTTTGTGTGAGAAACATTTACACAGCATAGACCATATTGTAATTCCCAGGCATCTAGAATATATATGAAAACATTGAAATTGAACTAAAAGCAGTTGATTTTATGCGCTTATACCATATTGGCTGAAACAATCACATTGTTTTTAAGTAGATATGCATCAACATTCATAAATAGTATAAGTTGAAACCCAGATAAAGAGTTAGAAAGAATAGGGTGTAACAATCACATTGTCATGAACAAAAATGACCTAGTCTTGTGCACTTAGAGCAGATAGGGTGTAACAATCACATTTTAAGGAACATAAATGCATTGACATCCATAAACAATATAAGTTCAGACCCCACATAAACAGTTAGAAAGAATGGGGTGAAACAATCACATTGTAATGAACAAAAATGACTTGGTCTTGTGCACTTAGAGTAGATAGGGTGTAACAATCACATTGTAAGGAACTGAAATGCATTGACATCCATAAATAGTGTAAGTTGAAACCCCATATATTGAGTCACAGGGTAGTGGATGACAAACATTTACAATGCATAGAATTGATTTATACACCCAAGCATATAGAACATAACAAATACCCAGGAATTGAACATAAATGACTTGACATTAAGAAATAGTGTAAGTTGAAACCCTAGATATTGAGTTAGAGGCTTGTGGGTGACAAACAGTTACGGTGCATAGAAATGATCTATATTGGTAGGCATATAGAGCATAAGAAAACCCCAAAAAATGAACTCAAATGACTTGGCATTCATAAATAGTGTAAGTTGAAACCCCAAATATCGAGTTACAGGTTTGTGGGTCACAAACATTTACAATGCATAGAACTGATCTATATTGGTAGGCATATAGAACATAAAAATAACCCAGAAATTAAACTGAATTGACTTGACATTCATAAATAGTGTAAGTTGAAACCCCAAATATTGAGTTATAGGTTTTTGTGAGAAAAATTTACATCACATACAACATATTGTCATTCTGACATAAAGAATTTAAATGAAAAACCCAAGGTATTTACAGTATTGTGAAAAAAAATTGCATAGCATTGAATAGATTGGCATTTGTAGGCATAAACAATTAGTTTGTGTAGAATACTTGTATCTTGATAGCATGTTGTTGATGTCGCTTCTCCTCTTTGTTTGTCTACCTCTAGGAAAATGTAGCACTGAATATGAAAGTGAGACGTGGTAAATGGAAATTGGCAAAGATTGAGTAATGCATTTTTGAATTTGAAAATCTCTTTATATGTTCAATGTTGGTTTGGTATGGAGTCTTTAATTTCTGTCCTCCTTTTTCAAATTTGAAAATTTGTTTCAGAGCCTTCAATTGCATAGTTTGTATGTATTTATGGTGTGCGGTGTTTCTTTTTTGCTCAAGCGATTTTGGTGGCTTTAACACCATTTTTTTGGTGGTTGCAAGTGGCAAAAGAGGAGAATGCGCTAGTTATTGTGCACAGGGATTTGATCGATGGGGCACATATGAATGATTGATTTTCCTTTCAGTGTTGTATTGCTAGCAAAGTGGGATAGGAGGTGGGTTTGATTGGATTTGGTGATGGGACAGTCTTGGTTCTTAGTTGTTCTCGTTGATGTGGATTTATTAAAATATTGGTGGTGATGTAATACAAGTGGTGATATTATAGGGGAGAGTTGGTTATACTAATTTTATATTTTGGCTACATGTTTTAAAGCTACAAGCCAATAACAAGCAATATTGCTTGTATGTTTGTGGTGTCAGATGTGCTTTGAATATTCTCTTACATGTAAGACTGCGAATAACTATTTGTGTTTGGACAAATATAAATTGATTATAATACAGTTTTGACGTTACAGTGATTCGAGTACCCTTGTTGACTTTTGGGTGAAAACTATTTTACAATTGCATATTAAGGCACTCTAGTGTGGGGCCCATGTGGGACTAATTTTGTCCCCAGTATAGGCTCCTGCCCTACTTTGGGTTGTTCTCCCCTAGTTCTACATAATTTGGGATATTTGTTTGGAAGGAGATCTATATGTTGTTCTTTTCTCAAAATTTATCCTTTTCTTTTGCTTGAATATATATCACACTATTTGAATATCTTATATTTTGTTGGGAATAGGATGCCATTTAATTGCAATCCTAAACATATTTCATGTATCTCCTAAGTCCTTGGAAGGTGTTCCCCAACACTAGGATTAGAAAGAGATTAAATTCAAATGAAATGAACATGTAAATTGACATTTGTAATTATTCCTAAATGATAGGAACATGTGGGGATGCCCAAGAAGAGCTCCTACAAAATAGGAGCACATGGGACACCCACATGGAAGGTGGGGACCACCTTGTTTTAGTTAACTGTTTGGAGAATTCTTATGTAATGCATGTCTTGTTCCTACAAAATAGGGATTGATAATAACAATGTGTGGAGTGGCAGTATCAATTCAATATCATTTCAGTTTAGTTCGGTTCAGTTCAATTCAATTCATTTATGGTTCAGTTATCTCCAATTGCATGTAGTTAGTTTGAGTTGCATGTAGTTGACTTCAGTTGACTTGAGTTGCATGACTAATGACTTCATTTGCGTGACAGATAACTGGTTGATACTTTCAGTTAAGTGGGGATGATCAATCATGCATAATGTTTGCATGAATTGATGGAGAAATATGTTTCAGTTAACTCAGATCAACTTGGACCCACCTTGGGCACCCAAGTTGGCATCTTTAAGTTAACACCTTTGCATGAGAAGATATCTACAAGGCTTGGTTAAGTGGGGCCCATTCTTGGGCACCAACTTTGATGATAAGTTTGTAAGATATTTTCTTGACCACAGTTCAGTTAAGTCTTTAGTTTGGGACACCCAAATTGATGGAGACTTTGGTTTGACTTTGGATTTCACGGAGGAACTCTACTTGCACAATTTAGGCGTAGATATTTGTGAGGAGCTTTATCCTCTTGTAATTGACAACTCTTAGGAGTTTACAATGTTCACAATTGCCTATTAATTGCAGCTAGTTGAAGAGAGTTTCATCATAGTTTATTTGCAGGTTGTGAAGAAGGATTGTTGAAGAAAAGGAAGCAGATAAATCAAGGATTGATATAGTGTTATTGTAATCTTTTTCTAAGGTTAAATAATACAAGCACTATTGATTCTAGTGGTGGAGTTTTTTCCCGAAATAGTTTCTCCACGTATATGATGTGTCACTTCTATCTTCTTGTCTTGTTCTTCTACAATCTTCTATCTCTTTCTACAATTGGTAAAATTGATCTAAATAGATAATCATCCACAAAGAATTTGTAACAAAGAACACTTAATTAAATCTACAGTCTCATAGTTTTACAAGTTTTAAAGCTACATAATTACCTCCATTTTTCAACATATTTAACAAACAAAAGAAACATATAGTTGTAGTCTGAATGGTTACTAATTTGATCTTGGGAGGCAATGCCTAGGTTTTTAATTTTATTAATAATAAATGAGATTAAATTTAATAAAGGAAATAGGGAGTTGGGATAAAATTTAATAAATGAGATTAAATTTGATCTTTGGAGTTGGGATTAAATTAACAATATATGAAAGATAAATTTCTTATAGGAATAATTTTTAAAGAAGTAAAACTTTTCTTGTCTAGAATTGTTTTAGAGATGTTATGTTGTCTGCCAAAGAATCATTGCTTTGATCTCATACTGCAAAAGTGATAGAATGTACATCCTTCTATGGCATAGATTATAGGTCTAACTTTTCATAGCCTTTGCAATGGTCTTGTTAGCATGGTTCATAAGTATGGTTGGTTGCCTCTGCTAAAGTTATCTATTATATTTATAACAAAAATATTTTTAATGGACATCTTTCAAGAGGGTTGCTAAAATTTTTGTTTAAAGAAATTAGCAAACACATTATGGATTTATAGTAAAAATTACATATGATGACTGTGGAGATTTTTCTTCCTATGATATTTTGACATCATTCAACTGCTAATAGTTTAATATTTTAATTAAATTATCAAATTTATTTGAAATAACCCCTTATATTATCATTGATGTAGGTGGTCTGATATAATGGCATTGCTTTCACCATCCTAACACCATCTATTTGCATCTTCATTGATGCACAACATATTATTTATAAGCAGCATATCAATAACAACTTTTCGGGAGGAACGAGATACCTTTGGTCCCATTAATGTACCAGCAGACAAGCATGTAAATTTAGCATTGTCAAGGAAAAGTGTTTGACTACATTTTTCTTTGCTAAACTAAGTAAGAAATAGTGTGACGGTGTCTGTTATCCACACACAAAGAGCCTACTTTGTTGCATTGGCAGCAATGCTTCGACTTTGTTTTAGCTCCGTTTTTCAAATTTTAAAATTTAGAGTGTCTACAGAAGTGAAAACTTGGGATGACAAAAATATTTTAATCAGACATTTTGAACCTGCTATGTGAAGGACCAAATAAAAGGAGAAGTGCACATCAAACTTGAATAATTGTTAGGCTTAGATGTTGTGGCTGAGGAGGACTTACAACCATCTTTATCACAACTCACATAATACTTGGGAAGTGTGCCTACCATAATTTGAACCGAGGTCAGAAGTTGCTCTGCCTTACCAAAGACTATGGCTGATTGGAACATAGAAGCCATACTTATGACAAAGTGGATAGATAGACTATTGACCTGATAACATTTTGTTGTACTCATTGACATTATTATTTAATCTTTTTTATGATTATTTGTTTTACCTATTTATATTATACACTGCATATCTGTATACAAATATATTTTTATATAACTAATTATGTATTGTTACAATTCATTTATGTTTTACCTCTGATTTCCTATCGGCGTCTCCCTTGAACCTCATATGGGTGCAAGTGCTAGTCATAAGGTTCTTGACCCTTCCCACCAGCCTTGGAATCCACCTCCATTTGAAGAAAAATGTAACCCACTAAAAGATGAAACTAAAACCACTTTTTTGTTAAATCAAGGTATACCACTACAAATGTTAATTCTCTAAAGAGTATACATATCTTATCAATGCAACATTGGATTACCCATTTAAATATTATGTGAAAATTTAAAATTAGTAAATCATGATAAATAATCACATGATACCAAATGTACATGAAGACAACCTCCACAATCAAAGAGAGACTCAAGTATGTGTTAATCTTGAAAGATAACCTATACATATGCAACACATTATCTCCATACAATTCAATAGTATTTTGATTTCTCTTGTGAACTTGCAAATGGCCATGCATACTACTATCCCAAGGCTCCAATATATAAAACAATTAGAAACAAGAAACTATAAATGGTTTACAAAATAAGGGGTAAATATAATGAGCCCAAAACTTGGCACTCATTGCCTCTATATAAATATTTAACGTCCCAATAAACTTAGTCAACCTCCCAAAATAGAATACAACTCCTCTTACACCACTTACACATCATAAATCTCATCATAATGGTCAAATTCCTTCCTTAAAACCACTTTCTAAATCCTATGTGCTCCATAGAGGAAAATTAATGCCTTGTCATAGCCCGCGATGAGAATGACACTCCATAATTGTTGTTTATCGTCATGTCGTGATCTCAACCAAAAAATTAGTTTTTTCACTCATTTTATTTGAGGGGGTAGCACACCAACATTCTTTTGTCCAATGGCACACAGTGAGGCATCATTTTTTTTTTATTGCAGTATCAGTTCTTTGAAGCAATACAATGGGTATGTCACTTCAAAGAGGGGCAAAATGTAGACACCTGAAAATGTCCTGAGTATATCACACCACCTGATTTCACTTACACCATTTCTCTCATAATTCACCTATTTCCTCTATTTAATTAAATAATGTCCAATTATTTAGTTAAATTCACCTTAGTCTCCTATTATTTGAATAATTAAGGTTAATTGATTAATTCATCATAATTCATCATGCTCTCCCCTTTTGATCAAATAATTCCAAATTATTTAATTAAATGCTAATAATCCCACTTGATTAAATAATTCACAATTATTTAATTAAGACTCCTAATTCTTCCAACTTGCACAATTAAATGATTTTCCCAAATTGTTTAATTAATTAATTTTCCTCCAATCCTTCAACTTGCATAAAGAATATTCTTGAGCAAAGGAATATTCCCTTTTCAAATTCAAATTCTTCCCTCCACATGAATAATATCTCCAACTTAATTCCATGAATTAAGGGATATTGTTGGGTCACTCATGGATTATGAACCCTTGAT
Organism: Sequoia sempervirens; assembly: GCA_007258455.2. Lineage (NCBI taxonomy): Eukaryota > Viridiplantae > Streptophyta > Pinopsida > Cupressales > Cupressaceae > Sequoia > Sequoia sempervirens. Next base: position 675,223,692 of record VDFB02058242.1, on the reverse strand, counting down.
CTAATCCTTGATCCACAACTCATGGATTATACAACCTCTTTATTAATCCTTGATCCATTCTCACCTCCTTAATCTTCTTTCATCCATTGATTGCCATTTTCAATCCTTAGCATTGATCATAATTCCTAAAATCTATAAACACCAACCCTTTTAACATGAAATTCATTCACAATATTCATGGCACCCTAACTCTCTTGAATTGTTCATTCTTGAGCAATTCGAGAGCATTTTGAGAGAATTTGTGAATCAATCATAATCAAATCAAGCTTTTGCAATAATAGATTAGGAAAATTTGAGCATTCCACATCAGTACACTATAAGTTTGCTTTAAATCCACAATAGGATTGGGAGGTTTGCATATTAATTAGGTTCAATCACTTTATATTTTTTGTTTAATTCTTTTGATTGAGTCTTTCTAGTGTTGTTAAATTGAATTTCATTGAGTATGGCTCTAATTGATCAATATCTTGCTTGAATTTATTTCAATTTCATTGTTAATTGATCATTTAAGTTTACCATATGATAGTCCCAATCCTAAGATAAATCCCAAATTCAAATCCAAATTTTCCACCCAATCCCAACATCCATCATTTCAATAAAAACCTCAAATCCCTAAATCCAAATCCCAATCCTCACCCCCATCATCCAAATCCATCCCATTTCACCTTAAATCTAAACCAATTTACATAGAATTTGTTGCATCCTTGTAGCCAAACTTTACCATAAGCATTATGATGGCACTCTATCAAGATTATATTTGGACAAGCCCAACCCAACTATCAACGAGCATCATCACAATTATGCCTTATATACCAGTGCAACGATCCTAGCAAAGCAACTTCATAAGGCAGGATATTATTGGCATGGCATAAATGTAGCATCTAAATCCTCTACATTAGAAGTCCATGAACATCATACCTAAAGTAAAAAATTCCAAAAATAAAAAAAGGGTACAAAATTAGAAAAATTCCAAAAAAAATAGGAAAAGGAAAATATCAAAAAATAGTAAAGAGAAATAAATCCATCCAATGGTGAAAACCACTTCTTATGGCATCATAGGCAAGTACCATGATGAAAACCCATTCACGGGCATCATGTGTAAGTCAACTATTTATGTGAACCTTGAAATTGGGGGCAAGTTGTCTCATCCATTCCACCAAACCTATCCATCCTATCATGTCATTCCGTCATACCCATCCACCATGTCCATTTGGCCATACCTCATCCATATTTCCTACACACCTTGGTATTAACAATTATTGGGGGCACATGATGCATACTTTGTAAAACTCTTGACATAGTCATCCTTTGGCCACACACCATCTACTATCACTTCATTTCCTAGATAGCATTACCCAACTCCTATCTTGGATGGAGACATATTATTCATATGTGATGTATTCCTTGAACATCTCCTCTTAAATCCCTCCATCATTCCATATCCTCTCCATCCCATCCATTTCATAAACTATTCCCTCCAAACCAACATATCCTTTTCTATATGCTCAAGGATTATCCCTTTACATTGGTTCCAACATCAAAGTGAAAAATAAAAGAAAACACTTACACAAACATATTCCTAATTTATAAGCATGCTCCACAAAACATTGTATCCACATTGAAGCCCTTAAATCCAAGCACACCCCATCTAAAACATAATTCCTTAGATCTTGGTACAAGTTGTGTATAATATATAATCAATCTAATCCTTACATTCTTTTCAGGATGTGTGCTTCCCATATCAACATTGCTACCATCATCAATCAATTAATCAATTAATCAAATAAATTTTAGCTTAAATAAGGGAAAATATAAGCCAATCCTCATCATTAATCCTTAATTCAATCAATCCATCCATCCTACACGCCCTTGGCTGCAACATGTCGTTGGATAGAAATTTATGTATTATGTATGCTTTTGATTGCTTGCTTTTATGGGTGTGTTTGTTTGTTGTCTATAGTCCTAGTTCTCCTTCCATCACACCGTCACAATTGCCTTCATCCTTCATATGATGGTGTGCCTATGACAATGTGTCTATTGTAACACTATTCTATTTACAACTTATTTGTTTGTGATTAAGTCCATATGCACATGTTGCATCATCATCATGGTCTCTTATATCATGGTGCCTAACGTTAAGTGCTAAAAAAATAAAGGTTGCTCCTTACACATGAAGCTACTATGATAGCATGTATTCCTCGTCCATTACATCTTTTATCTCATCATTTATTCATAATCCCAATCTTGTGTCATTTTTTTGTATTACATACTTGTGAGATTCATCATCCAACATGTACATCCATGCAACCCAATCCAATCATCCTAGTGACATTATTCCAAATGCCCAATCCTTAATGGATCATTTAGTCCTATATCATTGGCATGTACATCATCCCAACTTAATTTCTCTCAATTCACCTTTTATACTTTATGACACATCATGTCTTTTTCAAGATACCTATTGGGTTATATTTCACCCAACAATTCTCTCGAGGGGGCATCACTTCCATCATCATCTCTAAGTGATGGGGCAACTTGCCACTAAAGCTTCACTTCATTCCATCCTACTTTTTATTTTCTTTGACACAACACCACTTAGTTGCATTTTATCAAAGAGGGGGAAAATGCAAACACCTAAAATATTCCCTAGCTCTACTCATCATCACTAAACTTATCACCTAATCCCCAATCAACTAATTTCATCACCTAGACCTAATTAACCTAGGACATATCCCTTTCACCAAAATTCCATCACCTGAATTAAATAATCCTATTATTTAATTTCCCACCTTTTTCGTCTTCTTACAATAATTAATTAATTAATTGCATGTTCCACCTGTTATTCATCTCACATATGTGGTGAAAAATAATTAAATAATATTTTATTTAATTAATTCTATTTTCCCTCAACACTTTCCAAGAATAATGGGGTCCTTGTGCTCCCATTATTCTGTCATCACATTCCAAGAATATTGGGCACCTATGAACACTTGTCCTTATGGTCCCTTATTCTCTCAACACATACCAAAGTTATAGCCCTTTTAGGTGCACATGTCCCTAATTTCCCTCATCCTCACAACTACTTACTAAATTTGGATCCTAGAAATGCACATTCTAACTACCTTCATCTCCACCCTTCATCCTCTCCTAGATCCTAGGGAATTCCTCTCAATCATTCTCCACCCTAGATCTCGTAATTAGATCTTGGCCATCCATTCCTCATTCTCAAAATCTATAAATCCAAGCATCCTCTCATCTGAATTATCCATTATCATTCAAGTTATGTACATGTTGTAAATTTAGTGATATTCAAGCAAAGAGAGCATCCACATTCCAATACATCAAGGAGAAAATCATTCAAAAATAGAGGCTTTGGTAACATTTGAATTTAGTTTTTGATGTTATTATCTTATTTTTCTTTCATTATTGAGCTTTATCTAAGGTTTGTAGTGGTTTGAAATGGAAATCTTATGTCTTTTATTGGTTTCCATTTTATTTTTTGAATCATTGCTTACATATGTACTTCATTAGGACACGTCTTAAGAAGTAAAATGACACAACCCAAAATGTGAATAGATATTCTATTAGTCATATTCAATGATACTTGTAAATCATCACAATAATTGGGATTTTAGTGCAGTATTTGATAATTCTTTGGTACATATATTGAATTGATTTGTATCCTTTAAGAATATCATCAAGAACTTCATCATGTATTTCACCTACAACATATAATGGACCATGGTTATTATTTTCTATAATTTTCTCATTTGAAAATATTATCAATGGAGTAGCATGAGAGGAAGAATGTGCATCTCTAGAATATATTTTATCTAAATCACCAATGTGTAATTGTGTACAATAATCTACATAACAATCATCCATGATATCTATATCAATATTTGTATGATCCATAGCAATAAAATCATGTTTATGAAATGCATTGACATTAGAAGTATGATTATGAACCGGATTAGTAAAACAAATTGATTAGGGGATCAACGAAATGATTCATCCCGTCATTAACATTTTTACTATGAATCATATTGTTATTAGTCAAAATTTTCACTTTATTTCAATGCCACATCAACCCTAAGTATGATATTAATTAACTCTATAGAAGTCACAAAATACACTTTCATTATAATTTTGATTATCCCTCTAGTTGAATTTAATAGACATATAGGTGGAAGATTAATCAACATAGAGCTCAATAAAATTTGAATTGCAATGTCTAGGATCTCTTGTAGCTTAGTAAAAATGTTGGAATATTTTAGTGTGAGAGGATGGAGAAGAATATGATTCATACTTGAGGATATATGATGCAAGTAATTTGATCTCAAGATTCTTTAGGTGAGTGCACATCTATAAAAAGAAAGAAAAATACTCAAGTGCACATTGTTCTTAATAGTAGGAAGAAGTCCCTTAAGGAAAATAATTTGTAGCTCACCATCATCTAATTATGCTTTAGTTTACCAAATAATGATTGGATGAAAATTATATATCATTGATAGGATCATTAATGTTTTGGGCACCCTTAGTCAAATAATTTATAATTATTATCACTTGCCATATTAATACAAAAATGTTTCAATAAGGCAATGGATAGCTCATGAAAAGAGTGTAAAAAACCAAGAATCAAATACTAAAACCATTAAATTGCACAATATCTTAAGGTTATTGGAAATAACTTGACTTTAAGACATTATCCTTGTATTAAAATCCAAACATGCAACATCAAAAGCTTGTAAATGGACATTAGGGTCTCCTTTTCCACTGTATAGCTCAAATCTAGATGTAACAAAGCTAGGAGGTAATGGATACAAATATAAGTGGAAAGTGGTGTGGGGGATTGTATGTGATGGAATATTTTCTATAGACATATCATCCATCTTTTTATTAAAGTTGACAAAGCCTTGCAATAGTGTATCTAGGGTAGAAGTAGGAATAATAGTGGTATGAGTAATGCAAGAGATAATAGAAGAAGTATAATGAGTGCATGTGATAGGAGGCAATACTATGGTCACATAAGGAGGGAAAATATTATAAAGTGGAATAGATAGAGGGTGAGAGGGAGGAATTGTTATGACTAAAGGACTAGGTGTTGTCATACACCTTGAAAATGTTGGAGAATTCCAAGATCAAAGATCTTGAATTTGACAACCTTCCACAAGTGAAATGATGAAAAAAATAGTATGTCTATCAATATATGATGAAGAGTGTGTAAAATACAGTGTGAGGCTTGCTTATTTAGGCAAGGATGAGGAGGAGAGAAGGTAGGAGTGAAACTTTGACTACTCTTTCAGAGATGGGACACTTGTGAGGTCACTTGACAAGTGTGTGAGCAAGTGCCAATAGGTGTCTCAAGTGATGATGACACGTCTTAATGCTATGAAGTGAGACAAAAGAAAAATAAACCTAAGTAAACTTAAGCTAGTTGTGAATAGGTCAATCCTAGAAAGGTGATTAGCTAACTAGATAAATAATACTCTATTTACACTAACAAAAAATACCTAGTTCTATGATCAATTATTAATATTTATGATATTGTAAATAATGTTCCCACATGGAAAGGGAACAACACTTGGATGAAATATTGAGATTATATTTTTGGCACTCTTTGCCATGTGTCATTGGTCATATAACAATTGTAAGAAGTAATTGAATAGTTTTTTAGCATGTGGGCTATGACTAGCTATATATAGTTGTGTGTAAGAGACATGTAAGTTTAATTATTACCTCTTTTTAGATTGCTTGGGATTACACTTAGATCCTTGGTCATAGGGGACAAACCAATTAATTAGGAGTTACAATATATGTTGGAAAGAGTTATTTTTGGAGTAGGGTGCATGGGTCAAATGTGGATCACTTGGAATTGACTTTGGCTCATGGTTTTTGAAAAAAAAAATATTGGTTTCCTAGGCCTGGTTATCCTATATATTGAGAACAAGATTAAGGTTGTATGTTAAATTTTACATAGGTTATGTTACCAAAATTCCTCCAACTTTAGAGTGTAGATCTTTAGTGAAGCACAAACATAACTATTGTATTGTAACTATTAGTTGTTGAATAATATATTAGGTGTGGTTATTTAAAGGACAAGTTTTTCCCTTATGAGGTTTTTCTAGGGCATATTTTGCATCACTTTGTGTTGTGTTCTATTGTTCTTATTCTTTAAGTGTTGTTACTATGTTGAAAATACACTATTAAATTTACATATATTGGAATAACACATAATACTCTCTTTATATGGTTAAGTAGGATTTAGTGTATGTTTACTTACATTTGGTATCATAGCCTAACTATCTTATTGGATCTGGGGAGTAGGGATATTTTTGTATTAATCCTTGTTTGTGTGGGTATTTTTCTATTGATCTTATGTTTCACAAATATACATGGAAATTGCTTCTAGAATGGAGGTGGAGAAGTTTAATGGAACAAATCTCAATATATGGAAGCTCGAGATGGAACATCCCCATGTTGATATATCTATGGGTTGAATTTTCTCGACAAAACCCTTCCACATAAAAGAAAAATGGGTAATTTTTTATTGAAAGGTAAGGAACTTGATTTGAATTTACCTTGTATATTAAATGCTCTTAAATGTTTCAAGAGAGATAGAAAAGGAACCTTTGAAATAAGTTAGGGAACTTATACCAAAAAATTCCCTTATAAATATTTTTTCTCGTAGATGAACATTTACTCATTGAGGATGAGTGATGGATTCAAAATGATGAAGAACCTAAACGCATTCAACATCATGGTGAGATATTTAACTTTCATGAATGTGAGGATGATGAAGAGGATCAATGAATAACCTTTTTGTATTATTTTCCTAATTTGTGGGATAACTTGGTAATAAAAAGTGGTATCATTATCTTGAAGTTGAAGCTTTACAATGTGGTGAGTACACTATTCTTTAAGGAGGTTAGGTAGAAAGAATTATAATATATTTAATATTATTTAAATATTAGAGGTTGTGTGAAGAAAATTGGAAAGAGAAATAAGAAGAACAAATGTGCTAAGTCCAAGGGTAGATCTAAGTCTCTAGGTAGATTGAAGGTCAAATGTTAAAACTAAAATAAGAGAAAATAAAATAAGGATTACAAAGAAAATAAGGAAAGGAGTTTGAAAATGGATTAGACTTAAGAGACTCTAACAATTATGTCAATGATTTTTTTGTAGTCCATGTTACATATGCACATGAGGTACATGACTAATTAATTATGGATCCTCCTTTCACATGACTCCCAATAGAAAGTGGCTCTCAAATTATAATAGATTATATAGTGGATGAGTATGACTGGGAGATATATGTCTTAAAATAATTAGTTAAGGTAGAATCACACTTACACTTGGAGATAGTAGGACCATAACCCCCTCTAATGTTCTATACATGTTGGGTTTGGTGAGAAGCCTTCTTTCTGTAAATAATTTTAATGATATTTGTGTGTAGATGGTTTTCTAAAAGGATAAATGTAAGATGGTTTGTGGTGCCATGATCTTAGATAAGGGAGTTCAAAATTTTATAACTTTGTTTCAGTTAGATTCTAGCATCCTAGAATGTAATAGTTTTAAGATTCTTGATTTAGGGAATCATAAGATTCCAAAAAATAAGGCCTTGTTGTGGAACAAGCATATGCATCACATCGGTGAGAAAGATCTAGGGGAATTTAAATATAAAAACTTTGTAGAAGAGCTAACTTGTTCCCTAATTTTTTGTGAACATTGTGTAGACACTTAAAATTATCCTAATCAATGTCACACATTTGATTGGATGTATTAACACCATTTTTGCCCCAATTCGACCCTTTTCGATTATTTAATCAAATAATCCTAATCATTTAATTAAATTCATCATTTTCTTCTATTAATCGAATAATCAACATTATTAGGTTAATTCACCCTTTTCATACTAATTTTCATCCTATTTTCAATTAAATAATGTAAATTATTTAATTAAATCCCCTAAGTCCTCTCATTTGATTAAATAATCTTAATTATTTAATTGAGTGTCATTAATTCCCCTTTTGATTAAATGAGCTAATTGTTTAATTAAATCCTTAAATTCCCCCATCTTGCACAATTAAATAATATCTCAATTATTTAATTGACTAATATCTTTTAATCCCTCCAATTTCTCCCACTTGCAAAGGAATATTCTCAGGAATATTCCTCTAATTCGAATTCAAACAATTTCCCTCCAACATGGAAATATCTTGTACATTCTTTTTAAAATTAAAGATTTGTGTTTGTTTGAATCAATTTCAACCCTTGATTAACTTTATCAATCCATGTGATCTTTTAATCTCATCCATGGATTTGATCCTTGATCCATGTCATTTCCTCTCATCCATTTCTATCCCTTGATTAACCAAATTGATCCTAGCCATTGATTCACCTAAAAATCCTATAATTAGCTTCCATTTCATGAGCAATTTATCCACAAAGCTTGAGATTAATTACACTATAGTCATTTTTACGTTGAAGGCGTGTCCTATTTGAGAATAGCCAACTGACTTTGACCATCCACGGTGGACACTGCTCGAAAAGGGATGCAAGACGGTTGAACCGTCCATAGCCGTCGATCAACTTCTATGGTGAAAAAAATAATAAAAGACTCTTTCCATTTGATTCCCTCCATAAGTTTCTCCACACGTAGTTCTAGGGTGTCCTACTTACGCACACATTTTGTGTTTATCCTTTATCCTTTGAACATATGAGGAGTGAGGGCCAACTTTTCTCAGTAGGAGTGGAACCCACTTTATTGGTTTTAAATGCATAAGTGAAAGTAATTCATTTTAATGTTAGTATTGGGAGATGGTGTCATTCCCAATAGTGAGCCACATAGGGCACAGGGCCCAACGGTGACATCATTTGTCATCAATAACTCTATCAAAACTTTCACAAAATACCATGAATGACGAATGGTAAATATCAAAACTTTCACAAAATACCACGAATGACGAATGGTAAAGCAAAAACCGAGAAAACAAAATAAATACAGATGAAAAGTTTAAGCATCTTCATCACATGATAAATTTAATTTTTTCTTTGAGTTGACATTCTTTTTTACAGTGCGTATGCGTGGTAAAAAAATTTCCCAAAAATTATGAATGATTTTTTTTATAGTTTTTAAATCTTTTGTATTGACAATGTACATATTCTCTTTTCACTAGTGTAATGTCCATTAATTATTATTTATGGGTACACATTAAATTGTATATAATATAATTATATTTATTATTATTATTTTTATATATTGTATTAATTTATTTATATTATATTTATTCTAATTATATTTATTTTAATGATCTATTTTTTGCAATCAATTATTCAAAATATTCTTTAAACATGTAAGACTCTTTGAACAACACCCCATTATTTTGTGGCTCAGAGGCATATGCAAGACGATCAAAACCCTCTACACTGTTGGATTTGATCATTGTCTTTTTCCTTCTCCACATGCAATTATCGGATCATTCTTTTGGAACTATTTTTAAATTTGATATTATAATGAAACATAATCATAAAATTTACAAACATATTATATATACACAATAATATTATACAACTATAAGATTATACATAGATTAAATATATTAATAATAAAATAATATAAAAAAATACTAAATCTATATAGTTATTATTAGCAATAAATTAATAATTAGATATACTCTTAAAATTATGCATTATAATATAAATATACTATAGTATTATATAACTATAATATAATATACTTTTGAAGCTAACTTTAATTTAATTACATTTATAATAATATTATTATAAATATGCAAACCAATACATTCAAGTATGAAAAACAAATGAAAACATAATAGAATTCAAACACAAACAATGACCAAAACATTTCACAAATCATCTTCATAATCATGGTCATAATCACAATCATAACCATAACCACAACCATGATCGTGATCATGAACATCACCATGGCCATAACCATAATCGTGCAATAATGACCATGAACATGAATACGAGTATGAACATGAGCATTATATTGATGTGGTGAAATATAATGCAAGCATCCGTCATGCAATAAATTTCATAGAGTGTGGGTGTCTCCTCTCTATCCACCCATCTCTCTCCCCCTCTCTTTTTTCCTTTATCTCTTCCTTGACCTCTATATCGATATCTCTTTACCTCTCTATCTCTATCTCTATATTTCTTCTTCCATATCTCCTTCTATCTCTAACTCATTATCTCTCCATCTCTCTCCCTCTATCTATCCCTATATCTCTCTTTACCAACTGACCTCATGTACACAAATTGTAAAAAAAATCAAAATTTACCCTAATTGACCTTCCACAACACTTCAATGTACCCATTGCACACCAAGGTGTGATTGCTAGTTAGAGCCATTTTTGAGATCATTTATTCATTTTGCATCCATTTTCATCAATTCTCCATTAAAGTGTCACTTCAATGCTTGCTTCAACAATGGGATTAGGAAAGGGATGATCATTCCACATCAATTTAGCACCACTTCCCTAATGAGATCAAGTTTTCAAGTGTAGTTAGGTTTCCTTTTATCAAATTGTTTTCAATTTCATGTTTAATGGCTTCCTAGTTATATTTTCAAAGATTTCATTGGGAATATGAGATAAGTAGGCTAAATGCTTGATTTAATTATGTAATTCAATCCTGAACTATCTCATTTGTCGTTACAGTGTTCCCCAAGCCCTTACCATAGAAAATGGAGCACCCTTCAAAAACCAGGATGTCCATGAGATATGCCAAAAATTTAATATCCAACATCATTTTTCCACTCCATACTATCCCCAAGGAAACGGTCAAGCTAAGTCTTCTAACAAAACTATCCTAGAGATTCTTAAAAAGATAGTCAATGAAGCTGGTCGTGATTGGCATCTCCATTTGAATCCCACCTTATGGGCCTATCAAACCAATATTCACATGCCTACAAGTGCCAAACCCTACTCCCTAGTGTATGAAACTAAAGCCATCCTACCTGTTGAGGTCGAACTCCCATCACTAAGAGTGTCATTGCAACATCTCGTTACTAATGAGGAATACAAAGTGTCTAGATTGAATGAGCTAGAGTTGTTGGATGAACGTCGCCTTGAGGCTTTGAATCACTTACAATCCTATCATAATCGACTTAGCAGGAGCTACAACAAGAAGATAAAAATTTGGTCCTTCCAGGTGGGAGGCCTTGTCTTGAAAGATAATAAGAGGAATATACAAATCCAGATAGCAAAGGAAAGTTTGAGCCTAACTAGTTAGGATCATTCATTGTCACAACTAGTTATGGTTCTGGAGCTTATCAACTGTCAACCCCTAAAGGAGAACCCTTGCAGGATCCCATCAATAGCACACATCTCAAAAGGTTTTATGCCTAGGTCCTGAAGGGTATAAATCTAGAAAATATATAAATAAATAAAATCATAAAACCAAAAAATCCAAAAAAATAGAAAAAGGATTGAAAATAGTAAAGAGAAAAATTGTCCTCTAGTGAAAACCACTTCAGTGGTGCTTTGGGAAAGTACCTTGGTGAAAACCTAGCAAACAAGCACCTTGCATAAATAAGAACCACCTCCCATCTAGCAATGGCTTTTTGTCTTATCCTACAAGCTCCATCCATCACATTCATCCTTCATCCTATTTATCCTATTTATTTTTGTGTCTAAATCATAGTTGGATATTGAGTAAGTATCGTGTTCCCTTTTAGTACTACTTGGCACACTCTTAAGGTCATCTTGTCCGGCCTATATCGAGGTAGTCTATCACATCACACTGGGGGCATCTTCCTATTCTTGCATCATATCAGGTTCTTGTATATTCCCTTAAGGTTATTTCCAAAAATCCCAAAATATTTGTAAACTATTAAAATCCCAAAAAATATCCAAAACAATGCAAAAATCTAAAAAACATCCAAAATTTTGTAAAGTTCAAAATCCCAAAAAATCCAAAATCTTGTAAAGTTTAAAATCCCAAAAACTTAGTAAAGTTTGAAAATTAAAAAACATCCAAAAATTTGTAAAGTCCAAAACTTCCAAAAACATCCAAAACACATCAAAATCCTTCAACAGGTCTAAATATAAAAACAAAAACAAAAACACCTTATCAAATTACGTTGTCTTTGCGCTTACATAGGCAAGTCCATCATCGATGAGCCCCCAAGGCATTAGGTTAGTCCTTTAGGAGTCCATCATAATAAACTAACAATTCATCAATGTTCATATCCCATCAATAACTAGTTACTGATCAGAGTTAGTCGAACTACGTCGTCTTTGTGCTTACGTAGGCAAGGCCATCAATGATGAGCCCCCGAGGCGTTAGGTCAGTTTTCCCTTACATCTTGGTCTAATATTTGAAAATACAAAAAAAAATTGGAAAAGCTTGAAAATTCAAAACATTCATAAAACGTTTGAAATACCAAAACAATATCAAATAACCTTGGAAAAACCCTAAACAGCCTTGGATAACTTGAAAACTTAAACATTCACATAATCTTAAAAAGTTCAAAAACAACCTCAAAACATTTCACAACGTTCAAAAACATTGAAATATCTAGTAAATAAAATCACCCATCCCATTTTGCATTCACCTGCAATAAACTTCCATCCCTAATAAATCAACCGTCATTTTCAAACTTTGGAAATGCAAGCGGAAACAAGTGTGACAATCTGTGAAGTATAAACTTGAAAGTGAAAAAAATATTAACTCTCGATTGTGAGTAAACATGTCAGTTAACATTTACATATCAACAACCTATCAAATAGTTAGTTTTAGTTGAAACATATGATAGCATGTCCTGGGATACATCTTTCCTATAATGGACATCATCATTGGAAATCACCTTAGTTACATTACTTTGGTAGGATATATGAATAACATTGACTATTTGTTCATTTTGATCTTTTCTTATGATTTATCTTATTGGTCCATTCCAATGACCTCTCGATGATGTTTATCAAAATGATTTAGGGAGAAAGGAATGGGGCGTGATCATTATCTTTTACTTGTTATTCTTGTTGGATGTTCTTGTAATTTGACCTTGGTGAATATTTTCCTTACATGTGCGAAGTAGTCTTGAGTAAAATAATGGCTAGGACATATCAGGTTCTTCATACCTTTTGTGTGTTAGTGTTATTACTTTGATGGCCTATTCTTTCACATGGTAAAACAAGGTTTTTGTATGCCAGGTATGAACAAGAATACTCCTATTTGTTTGCAGAGTCAAAGTCCATCATATTAGATACATTGTCATCCTGATTTCCAATACCTTGATGCATCATGTCTATGTGCTATATCAAAAATAAGGAATGATATGATGAATTTATCCCAATCCTAGAAGCAAGCAAATCATCTCTAACTCATCACATATCTGATAAAGTCTCAAATAATCATAGGCTTGTTGGACTTTTGAATCAATCTCAAAAGTAATGGTTAACCTACATTCATCTTATTCTTTTATCTTCTTTCCACACTAACATTTCCAACTTGGTATAATTGATAGTCAACAAAAAATTCATCAAATAAATGCATCCATCCTGCATCCACAAATCATCAACAAACACCTTGCATAATCATAGCATGTCATACAAAAATACACAAAAATAAACGCATCTCGTATCATATACGTCATGCATCATCATTGCATATTAGATGAGAAAAGATATTGAAAAGATAAAAAATCCATTGCATGAGCATACATTTGTATTGCATCATATCATAAAACATACATGTGCATCATGAGCAGTATCATAAATCATATACATCACATCATATGCATAATAAAGGAATCACCATCATATAAGCATCCATATCATAAACATGTGCATACATACATACATACATCATAAGCATGAAATTAAAAAGCATATCATCAATATAAATGTCACAATAGATCATCTCATCTCATATATATCAAAATAGTGACTGTCATGATACAAATCAAAAGTAATGTGTGATATCATCAAAATATATACATGAGGCTATCAAAACTAGTTGATGAATGAATATACATCACTAATCAAATTGTACATAAAAAATGTTTCTATATACATAGAGCTATCCTCCGCTCTACTGATCATCCTAGTGGGAGGGTTTTCGATGCCCTCTATTTGAAGGATGTGCTATTGAAGTTCCACTCGCTAAACCACTCGGTGCAACCCTGCTCCTGTATAGGAGTGAATTTGCACCCCATGTGCAAATCCCCTTTTTTCCTTTATCCACCTTAGAAAACCAAGTTCAGAGGCTTAATTCCACCTAAGCCCGCTACTTGCATCACACTTGGTGCCTGTTTTGAGCATCGGTGGAGGCATTTCTATCGGGGACGCCCGCGTGGTGCATAGACGTCCACGCGATGCGCTTATGTCCCTAGAAAATTCATGCGGTTGAACCTGCTGAAGCGTTACACTTCTCATTGGGAGTCAAGTTGTAATGCCCCCTTCGGCCGACCGACTCAAATATGGTTGTTTTTCCTTCTTTCTTCAAATTCACTCCTTGAACAAGCATTTTCAACTTCTTCACTTCATACACAAGCTTCTTCACATCTTCTACACTCACTCCATAAGCTTCAACACACTCTTTGGCATCCACTTCCAACTTCAAGCAACATTCTTGCACCTCATTGCAGCCAAAGCAACACTCCATCACTTCAGTAGAGCGAGTTTGGGACCACACCATTGCAATAGAGGCTCAAGTACTCTCATATTATCCCCCAAGCAGCCTTGAGTGCTCTTGGTGGAGGTGGTAAGCTTCCCTCTCCTCTCCTCTATTACTTGGTTGAGTTAGCACTTTACTGATTTGTAGTGCTTTAGTGCTCTTTACTACATTGTTTTCTTTATCTCACTGTCTTGGCTGTCTATGGAGGTGGAAACACCTAAACGGGGGTCTGACTGAGGCAGGACCCTATATAGCCACCCAACATTTTCCTCTCTTGTTGTGTGTAGGAGTACGTTCTTTTTGAGGAATTAGCTGATAGACAAATTCCTTGGTGAGATCCTTCTTGCCCTATTCACTCTTGCATTTCTGCTTTATAATATTAGAGAATATTTCATTTACTTAATCACATCATTTTGTCCCTTTAGTTAGTTAGTTGGGTCGTTAGCTAGCTTTTCTAGGTTTGACCTCGTCTTCACTATTATCTGGCCGTACGAACACCAGCGCACTTTAGAGATGCCAGCACGTCGCGTTGTCATCCAAACACCACACTTTTTTCCTCGGGTAGAGAGCTTCCTGAGGCATAGTGTTGGACCTAAAAATTGACTCGCCTAGCCCCTTCCTACATTTCGGGTTTGCAAAGTAACTAAGAGGTCTCACGGTCCTCGTTACTCTCGCCTTACATTTCCTTACATTGCACTTAGTTGAGGTAAGTTAGGGCATCCTCTTGCATCTTGGCCCTCCATTACCTGGGGTCTTGCACGCAGTGGTCCCCCTCTCTTACAGCTCCTATGAGAAAAATTCGGTTGTTGTCAATGTAGGGGAACATCTCTGTGGTATAATGTCCAATAGTATGAATCCTTTGCTACGATTTGTCTGTAAAGGGTAGTAGATACTAGACCCTGTCCTTGAGCTTGGGCCTATAACTGTGCAGTCGCCTCAAGCTAGTGTCTTTAGGTTGTCTCTTGTGTGAGTTGAAATGCTAACAACTGGCTCTGTTGGCACTCCTGGTTGCGCTCTTTCCTGTAATGGTAATGATATTTCATGGCAGTGTCTCTCTCCTGCTTAGCGGTGTCTCACTCCTGGAGGTTTTGGTCCCTCTTAGCCATGAATCCCTGTATTTGTGCATCCCTCAAATTTGGACCCTAATGATGTTATGGAGGTGGTGGTTCAACCTACTGTAACGGTTGTACCAATGGAGGCTATTGTGGAACCTTTCCATCATGTTGCCCATCCCTTGGAACCTATCCATGCGATGGTGGCTGCTACGGATTCTGTTGTGGTACATGACCAATCTATACTCTACCTTTGCCTCTCACATGTACTTGACCTGCACCATGACCCTTACTAGATCTATCAGTCTAACTTAGGCATGTTGAGTGAACCATGCATCATAAGTAGGTGTGGTACCTAGATCAGCAGGTCCCCCTGCATAAACCCATGGGAGTGGAACAAGATGTGCAAAATCTTGAATGGAATCCCAAGGATCTACTTGCTCTCCCTGGGCTCCCTCTCTAGTAGTGTGTGCGTAGATAGCCCTATAAGCAAGATGTAATACATCTTGTTGCTCATCAAATTATCGAGCCACCCAATCTGGAATATGTCTCTCAATGATGTGGTGATGGCGTCCCATGATCCATCATGTCTACCTAGCATATAGAAAAGCTCTTGCTAATCATCAACCCATGGGTGGGTCTAGAGCCAGGATCTCCATCTAAATACTATCATATCATTTATCACCCATCTCCAGTAAGCTATCCCAGTAATGTCAGTTTAATGAA
The DNA here is from genome assembly GCA_007258455.2 of Sequoia sempervirens. Taxonomy (NCBI): domain Eukaryota; kingdom Viridiplantae; phylum Streptophyta; class Pinopsida; order Cupressales; family Cupressaceae; genus Sequoia; species Sequoia sempervirens. The sequence continues at coordinate 675,207,265 of VDFB02058242.1, read as the reverse complement.
GTGTAATCATAGATCTATACTTGTAAACCACTGGCTCCACCTCGTCGATGTCTCTCAAAGCAATAGTAGGCCTGAGCACTACAATGTGCTCTCATGCCCATATGTGCAATAAAGTAACACCAGCCAATAAGTTGCATCCTTGCATATACACCACCTGGTGTATATCATGATACAAAGAGGCTAGAATCACTGGGCCCTAAGCATATACTATCATATTATCAACCATGCCCTCCAAGACCAAACCCCAGTTGACGTTGAAGCCTCGGTTGTTGTCACATCTCATTCCAAGCAAATTGAGTTTGAAAAGAAAATAATGATAAGCAAATTTCTTAATTTATTGCATAATTGTGTGTGCGTGTGAAATAATAATATAATATATTATTATCATTCGGTAATTATAAATTTAACTATTGATATTAAGTTTTAAATAAGAAAATAAATGAATTATTCAAATAATTATTTGTAGTTACCAAAAATGAAATAAAATTTAAAATTTCTTGCATTTTTTTGAAACACATTTACATTTACTTTGCAACTAAATGAATGCATGTATGGATTTAAATGTGAGCACTCTTTTAGCTCATAATATATTTTCATTCGATGCATGAGCATTATCACAAAAGGTGGAGGCTATCTTTAGCATGGAAAGAATCGAATCACCCTCAATCGACTAATGCAATTATATTTGCATGAAATGGTGGTTTTAATGTTGTTAGTGGTTGGCAGCCATGACATAAGGCTCCAAGCATTTACCTTGAATAACATTAAAAAAATGATCTCAAGTAATTTTCTTTGATAAGTCAAGAGGATACCGAGCAACATGGGCATGGAGGAAAGCATGATTTGAAGGGAGATTTCTTCAGAAAAAGAAAGAGGAGAAGCTCGATAGCCAATGAAGAAAGGAGGTTTTAAAAAAAAAATCTCAAGCTTGTCTACGTGCTCTACATTTGGGTCGAGAGAAAAAGGAAAAGGTACGATTATGGAATCTTTCTATTTTCTTTTCAAATCTCTCTCTCTATTAATTTGGAAAATCCTTTTTCCTTATTAGATATTTGTGTTGCATTCTGGAAGAAAACCGTTTCATTGTTGATATCCCTGTTTATGAGATTTACATTGATTAAGGAATGGTTCCCCATATGGGTCGGCTCCTTTAGTTGTCATACCAAGTTTCAAACCTTTCCCATGAGCGTCAACCCTTAGGCTCTCCATGCCCAAAATGATCTGCCCCTATGTGAAAGAAATGAGGTCGTAGAAACCATTGCATTTGCCAAAGAGGGGAAGAATCGACTATTTTAAGACACCCCTATTGATTTAACTGTGAATATCGACTTAACCAAATTCCACTATCCTTTTTATTTTCAATGTGTTCACTATTATTCTCTATAGCATGATCAACCCATATATGAGCAAGATTTTCTTATGGTCGAACCTTGTGAGGGTTGTGCTCGCAACTTCCAGGTTATCGTTGTTTCCTCATCCTATGCATCTGGCTTAGAATTTGGTAAGCAATGGCTAATTTAAAAGGAACATAGTAGAACGACTATCATTCCATCTATATGAGAACCATTCTAATTGCGGCCTTGAGGCAGAGTGATGCTTAGCATCGAGCTCTTAATGATAATCGGGTAAAGACCTAACTTTTAAATTGATTCTTTGGTGCTAACGGAGCTATGGTTCATTTGGTCAAACCAAGGAATGTTACCTTCATTTCATGAGGTTATATATTTTTTATAGTTTTGATTTACCTTGTAAGATTCAGACTACTCATGATGTCGAATCATAAGGCACTGTTTAGAATAGAGCCATATCCTCTAAGTATAAGAAAGATGCCATAGTTGGCCGATCGATGCATTTCCATCAACCCCTTTACCAATCACTTCTCAGGAATAAAACAATGTTTATAAAAACATGTTTATATAGATATATGTAAATATACATATATGTATATAGTATCCTAGTGTGTTTATATGTGATGCGAAGATGTTGAGCAAACACTATCATCGTGCTCACATCTTGATTCCTATAGAGTCTTTAAATAAAGTCGTATTTTAAATTCCATAACATTCGATGGAATAGTAATGAATTCCTTAGGTGAAATAAGTATAATATTTATAAGCTTGAATGATAGCATGTGTAAAGTTCTAGACAAACGTTACATGTCCTATAAACTTGATAATTTGGGTTGTTGAAAAAATTAATTAATCATAACAAGGTGATGGCCAAAATATTGTTATCACAATATTAAAATTTTAAAATGATGTTTAAACTGGATGAATTTGAAATCTTAACAGTAAGTTCTTGTATGAAGAAAGAATGTAAACCAAATGACATGTATGGCTATGAATGACCTCTAAATATAAACCTTATTTTCAAAACATAATGTCACTTATCTAAAACTAAAGTATCATTACAAAATATTGAAAATGGAAGTATCAAACCTATACCAAACTCAAGTTACCTTTGATGTTTTAAATTCTAGAACAAATGATGACATGATTAGAAACATATCATAACGTTCACTTTGGATAACCAGAACGAATAAGGACAAGTGATGATTTCACCATAAAAATGAATTGAAATCCAAACCGGAAATGTTTAGACTTTGTTTTAAACTCAAATCCAACCTGAAGCCGACTCATATTTGTGACTTCTAGATGATGTCTAGAATGGAAATATTGACTACATAATTAACAGAATTCCTTTTACTCTCATATGAAACTAGAGGTTGTTATAGAGAAAATTATGCAAGAATAAATTTTCTAATGAAAGTAAATGTTATTTTTATCTCTGAACGTAATGATCTGCAAGTAATATCAATTTGAATAATTAAAGAACTGTAACAACACTGGTGTTCTACTCAGTAAAATTTCAAATTTTTCACCTCAAGTGAATGATCCATGCTGCCATAACATAGCAATAAGAATTTTTCTTTCCATAATGTAAATTACATGCACATTTGAAATAAACACTATTCCAAACTTCCATTGCATTTCAATGTAATTTCACAAATTTTTCCACAACATAGATTTCATTTTGAATAAACTTAAGCTCATCTTTCATGTTTACATCCTTCCATATAAATTGGCACATGATACATACATAGCTCTTTTGAGCTTCATTTGACAATAGATATACAAACTGGTCCTGATGTCGTTGTATTGGTGCATACATTCTAGATGTCCTTGTTCCTTGATGCATACACTCTAGTTTTCCCCAATATTGGCACAAGCATTTACAAACCTCGATCACCAACTAATGAGGAGAAGCATCACTCAAGAGCTTTTCCACCAACCACAAACTCAAATGCAGCCCGTCGCACATCTACCACATATGGTAAGATGGACCTACCCTTCGACAAAGAGATTGGTTGGTAAAACCCCATAACAATAGCCTATTTGAGCTTAGTGTTATGTCCTACATAACTAGAACCTAATCATATGGTAGCTAAACCTACGAGTATGAAAATATCAAACTAGAATGCATAAAAGGAACACAGTGAATTGACAATGCAACCAGTGGAAAATTACACTACTTTGGCCAAATGTATTCTCACCCAATACTTTGAGTGACAATCATCCTGTTCATGTACACTACCATAGCTCAGTTTGGATTATAACCATTCATATACCATGCTTAGGTAATTTCCTTCCATAGGTAATCATTAACTTCAAAAATAACTTATTCCTCTTTTCCTAAAACACAATGGTATCTCTACCAATAAAGCATAAGCATAAGTTACCCTCTTCAATGGATATTCTAATCCCAAGTAAAACATATGAGATTTTCTAGTTTACAAATTAACTTTGCATAAAAAACTTAACAAGCTATTCCCTTTAGTGGATAACCTAGTCCCAGGAATAACTTTATAATCTAAAGTTTAGCTATATAAGCTTCATCATATCATAAAATAAATATTCATAAATAACTTACTCCATTCAGGAATATACCACAACAAAAAGTGATTTTTCATCAAGAGTATAATATCATTAATAAATGACCTCAATCAAAGAGAAATCATATCAATAAATGATTATATTTGAGTGTGTAATCTCCTTTGTAAAAAGGATTATTCAAAGAGTAGAATCTTGTCAATAATTTATGACTTTATATTATCAAGAGTGTAAAACAACCAATCAGGTAACAACTCTAACTCAATAGGTAATCCCACCTATGGCTCCAATAAAATAGTAATTCATAAACTCAAGTGATCAATTTAATCACATAGGTGAGTCTCAACCTTGGTATACCCTGAATTCTGGATATAATCAATAATCAACAATTAGTCTAATTGTGTAGGTTAATCTCAACCTATGTGCTTCAAAAAAAGCTCAACTACATATGTGATGTCCCCATCCTAGTCAGCGCAGCTGGTGACGAGGTTAGCCTATTATTTCGATCCTCGTGGGGCGGGATTGTGGGAGGATCATGGGGGGTTACCAGTGTTTGGTAGCTCTGGTTTTGAGTTGTTTGTTGGGCCTTCGTAGAATCTTCCAGAGTGCATTTTCAGAAACTTTCTATTTTTAGAAAGTTAGGTCAGGCGGAAGCTGCTATTTTGGGCAGGGCACCTGGTTCAACTATTCAGCTCAGAGTCGACCCAGTTATTCAGTTTGGTGATCAGACGGAGAAATAAGGAGTATTTAATGATTTAATGAATATTTAATATTTTGACTTTATACTAAAGTCACTTTATTGAAATATTTAAATATTTAATTTAATTGGCATATTATAAAGTATTTATTATACTTTATAATAAAGAGATTAATATTTGGTATAATGAATATTTTTTATTCATTAATGATGGCGCCAATTATTAAAAGTATTTCTCCTAAGTCTAAAAGACAAATTTAATCATTTTTTATTAAATGATTATTAAAAGAGCTATTGGGTCGAATTTTCTCAAGGAAGTATATATTGGCAAGAAACACAAAATCGAACCATTATGTTATGCTATTCAACTTTTGTCTTTTTGCTCTGAGCATTGGAGTTTGCAAACCCTAGGGTTTCTGGCAGACGAAGCGTTTCTGGAGAACGAAAACTCTTCAGGAATTAGGCAGACTGAGACTGTGAAATACCAGTTTAAGCTTGCATCTGGGTGACTTCATTCAGGAGTTACAGTTGATCTTATTGAGTCGATTTCAGAAGGAGATTCAGAGATTAATCATATGGCAGTTGAGGCGCACCATCAGAGGTTCTATCTCATAGATCTGACATTTTATTGGAGGCCGTACTAGTTTCTTGTGTTGTTGCTGTACAGGTCGTACTGTTGTACCAGCAGGGCCGTACTTTTCCTTTCAGAGAGATACGCCTTCTCTTTCCAGTTTCTGGCAGAGGGATCTTGGGCGGCTAGGATTCTGAGAGCTTCTGCATCGATTCTGAGGCTAGAGATTCATCTATTCATTCATCTGAACCTTCTTTCTCTGTTCTTTTGGCGCCTGGCAAGCAAAATCAGGTTTTTGAATAAAATCATATTCTGTATACCTTTGTTTACTCTATTTGCATTGTAAAAACTCTGGAATGATAAATAATGGATGCGCCTATGATCTTTGAACAATTTTGAGCTTATTCCATTGAGTTATAATTTAATATGAATTTTTAGCAATTTATTTAGCAAAATCGCAACTTTCATATATTTGTCAAAAACCTCAAAAAATTACAAAAACACAAAAACTTGCAAAAACATCAGTTACAGTTAGGGTTTCGGGGTTGAGAGCCACCAGGGTTCTTACAGAGGTAAAATCGCAGCTTTCATATATTTTTCAAAAAAAACCTGGCTCTCAACCCCGAGAAACCTAGCTGTGTGATGTTTTGCAAGTTTTGTGTTTTGTCCACAGTTTTGAAAAATACCTATGAAAATACCGACCCTATGGGAACACGGTGGCTCTCAACCCCGAAACCCTAACTGTAATTGATGTTTTTGCAAGTTTTTGTGTTTTTTTGTAATTTTTGAGGTTTTTTGACAAATATATGAAAGCTGCGATTTTGCTAAATAAATTGCTAAAAATTCATAATAAATTCTAACTCAATGGAATAAGCTCAAAATTGTTCAAAGATCATAGGCGCATCTATTATTTATCATTCCAGAGCTTTTACAATGCAAATAGAGTAAACAAAGGTATATAGAATATGATTTTATTCAAAAACCTGATTTTGCTTGCCAGGCGCCAAAAGAACAGAGGAAGAAGGTTCAGATGAATGAATAGATGAATCTCCAGCCTCAGAATCGATGCAGAAGCTCTCAGAATCCTAGCCGCCCAAGATCCCTCTGCCAGAAACTGGAAAGAGAAGGCGTATCTCTCTGAAAGGAAAAAGTACGGCCTTGCTGGTACAACAGTACGGCCTGTACATCAGCAACACAAGAAACTAGTACGGCCTCCAATAAAATGTCAGATCTCTGAGATAGAACCTCTGAAGGTGCGCCTCAACTGCCAGATGATTAATCTCTGAATCTCCTTCTGAAATCGACTCAATAAGATCAACTGTAACTCCTGAATGAAGTCGCGCAGTCTGAAAGCAAGCCCCGGTATTTCCGCAGGTCTCGGTCTACCTAATTCTGAAGAGTTTTAGTTCTCGAAATGCCTTGCCGAGAAACCCTAGGGTTTGCAAACTCCAATGCTCAGAGCAATTAAGACAAAAGTTGAATAGCATAACATAATGGTTCGATTTTGTCTTTCCTGCCAATATATACTTCCTTGAGAAAATTCGACCCAATAGCTCTTTTAATAATCATTTAATAAAAAATGATTAAATTTGTCTTTTAGACTTAGGAGAAATACTTTTAATAATTGGCGCCATCATTAATGAATAAAAAATATTCATTATACCAAATATTAATCTCTTTATTATAAAGTATAATAAATACTTTATAATATGCCAATTAAATTAAATATTTAAATATTTCAATAAAGTGACTTTAGTATAAAGTCAAAATATTAAATATTCATTAAATCATTAAATACTCCTTATTTCTCCGTCTGATCACCAAACTGAATAACTGGGTCGACTCTGAGCTGAATAGTTGAACCAGGTGCCCTGCCCAAAATAGCAGCTTCCGCCTGACCTAACTTTCTAAAAATAGAAAGTTTCTGAAAATGCACTCTGGAAGATTCTGCGAAGGCCCAACCTGAAACAACTGCAAAACTAGAGCTACCAAACACTGAGTAACTGCCCCAGATGATCCTCTGCACAATCCTGTCAGCCTACGAGGATCGAAATAATAGGCTAACCTCGTCACCAGCTGCGCTGACTAGGATGGGGACATCACATATGTAGTTGAGCTTTTTTTGAAGCACATAGGTTGAGATTAACCTACACAATTAGACTAATTGTTGATTATTGATTATATCCAGAATTCAGGGTATACCAAGGTTGAGACTCACCTATGTGATTAAATTGATCACTTGAGTTTATGAATTACTATTTTATTGGAGCCATAGGTGGGATTACCTATTGAGTTAGAGTTGTTACCTGATTGGTTGTTTTACACTCTTGATAATATAAAGTCATAAATTATTGACAAGATTCTACTCTTTGAATAATCCTTTTTACAAAGGAGATTACACACTCAAATATAATCATTTATTGATATGATTTCTCTTTGATTGAGGTCATTTATTAATGATATTATACTCTTGATGAAAAATCACTTTTTGTTGTGGTATATTCCTGAATGGAGTAAGTTATTTATGAATATTTATTTTATGATATGATGAAGCTTATATAGCTAAACTTTAGATTATAAAGTTATTCCTGGGACTAGGTTATCCACTAAAGGGAATAGCTTGTTAAGTTTTTTATGCAAAGTTAATTTGTAAACTAGAAAATCTCATATGTTTTACTTGGGATTAGAATATCCATTGAAGAGGGTAACTTATGCTTATGCTTTATTGGTAGAGATACCATTGTGTTTTAGGAAAAGAGGAATAAGTTATTTTTGAAGTTAATGATTACCTATGGAAGGAAATTACCTAAGCATGGTATATGAATGGTTATAATCCAAACTGAGCTATGGTAGTGTACATGAACAGGATGATTGTCACTCAAAGTATTGGGTGAGAATACATTTGGCCAAAGTAGTGTAATTTTCCACTGGTTGCATTGTCAATTCACTGTGTTCCTTTTATGCATTCTAGTTTGATATTTTCATACTCGTAGGTTTAGCTACCATATGATTAGGTTCTAGTTATGTAGGACATAACACTAAGCTCAAATAGGCTATTGTTATGGGGTTTTACCAACCAATCTCTTTGTCGAAGGGTAGGTCCATCTTACCATATGTGGTAGATGTG
>VDFB02058242.1:675134897-675198880 GCA_007258455.2 Sequoia sempervirens | reverse complement strand
GTAAGAACCCTGGTGGCTCTCAACCCCGAAACCCTAACTGTAACTGATGTTTTTGCAAGTAATTTTTTGAGGTTTTTGACAAATATATGAAAGTTGCGATTTTGCTAAATAAATTGCTAAAAATTCATATTAAATTATAACTCAATGGAATAAGCTCAAAATTGTTCAAAGATCATAGGCGCATCCATTATTTATCATTCCAGAGTTTTTACAATGCAAATAGAGTAAACAAAGGTATACAGAATATGATTTTATTCAAAAACCTGATTTTGCTTGCCAGGCGCCAAAAGAACAGAGAAAGAAGGTTCAGATGAATGAATAGATGAATCTCTAGCCTCAGAATCGATGCAGAAGCTCTCAGAATCCTAGCCGCCCAAGATCCCTCTGCCAGAAACTGGAAAGAGAAGGCGTATCTCTCTGAAAGGAAAAGTACGGCCCTGCTGGTACAACAGTACGGCTTGTACATCAGCAACACAAGAAACTAGTACGGCCTCCAATAAAATGTCAGATCTCTGAGATAGAACCTCTGATGGTGCACCTCAACTGCCATATGATTAATCTCTGAATCTCCTTCTGAAATCGACTCAATAAGATCAACTGTAACTCCTGAATGAAGTCACCCAGATGCAAGCTTAAACTGGTATTTCACAGTCTCAGTCTGCCTAATTCCTGAAGAGTTTTCGTTCTCCAGAAACGCTTCGTCTGCCAGAAACCCTAGGGTTTGCAAACTCTAATGCTCAGAGCAAAAAGACAAAAGTTGAATAGCATAACATAATGGTTCGATTTTGTCTTTCCTGCCAATATATACTTCCTTGAGAAAATTCGACCCAATAGCTCTTTTAATAATCATTTAATAAAAAATGATTAAATTTGTCTTTTAGACTTAGGAGAAATACTTTTAATAATTGGCGCCATCATTAATGAATAAAAAATATTCATTATACCAAATATTAATCTCTTTATTATAAAGTATAATAAATACTTTATAATATGCCAATTAAATTAAATATTTAAATATTTCAATAAAGTGACTTTAGTATAAAGTCAAAATATTAAATATTCATTAAATCATTAAATACTCCTTATTTCTCCGTCTGATCACCAAACTGAATAACTGGGTCGACTCTGAGCTGAATAGTTGAACCAGGTGCCCTGCCCAAAATAGCAGCTTCCGCCTGACCTAACTTTCTAAAAATAGAAAGTTTCTGAAAATGCACTCTGGAAGATTCTGCGAAGGCCCAACCTGAAACAACTGCAAAACTAGAGCTACCAAACACTGAGTAACTGCCCCAGATGATCCTCTGCACAATCCTGTCATCCTACGAGGATCAAAATAATAGGCTAACCTCATCACCAGCTGCGCTAACTAGGATAAGGACATCACAGTCCGCCCTCCCTGAAATTGCTTGTCCTCAAGCAATCTCAACTCGATGCTGAAGATCTCCTCGACTCCCATGTAGCATCCTCAACTGGAAAATCTCTCCACTTGACCAGATATTCCCTGATCACACGCCTCCGAAGGTGTCTCTCTCTCATCTCGAGGATGGCCTCAGGTACTAGTATCAGTTTCCCTTCGTCATCAAGGGGTGGCAAAAATGGAGAGGGTATCACATGCTGACCCAATGCCTTTTTCAGGCGAGAAACATGAAACACATTATGGACCTTGCTATCAGCTGGCAAGTCCAACTCATAAGCAACCTCGCCCACTCGTCTGACAACACGAAATGGACCATAGTAGCGAGGCTTCAGCTTCTCCACCCCACTCTTCCGCATAGTAGACTGACGATACGGCTGCAACATGAGGTACACCATATCTCCCACCTCAAAAGTACGCTCAACCCTCTTCTGATCAGCATACTGCTTCTGCTGATTTTGTGCCCGCTGGATATTGTCTCGGAGAGGCCTCAAAATGTCCTGCTGACTCTGCATCATATCCCCTGCACTGGGCACTCTGCTATCACTCAAAATCAAATCCAGAAGGTTGGGTGCCTCATACCCGTACAAATCCATAAAGGGTGTCATCTGTATCGTCATGTGGTGAGTCAAGTTATAACAATACTCGCATAGATAGATCCATCTCACCCAAGCTCTCTGCTGTCCAGCTATATAATTACTCAAATAACCTTCCACCCACTTATTGACAATCTCTGTCTGCCCATCTGTCTGCGGATGGTAGCTGGTACTCGGTGTCAGTTCGGTCCCACAAAGCCTGAACAACTCCTGCCAAAATTTGCTCATGAACCGACTGTCTCTATCGCTGACTATCGTTCGAAGTAACCCATGCAGCCGGAATACCTCTCTGAAAAATAACTCTGCAGTCTGCGATGCTGTGAAAGTAGTAGTAATCGGGAAGAAGTGTGCGTATTTAGTCAATCGATCAACCACTACGTAGATGCAATCTTTACCCTGGGCTTTCGGAAAACCCGTGATAAAGTCCATTGATAAACACTCCCACTTCCTATCAGGTATCGGAAGTGGCTGGAGTAATCCAGCAGGATAAGTGTGCTCCTGCTTATTCTGCTGGCACACAGAACACTCACGGACATACTGTAATACATCAGTTTTCATCCCTTTCCAAGTAAACCGTTCCCGAACCATTTTGTATGTCTTATAGTATCCGGGATGACCCGCCATAGGAAGATCATGAAAGGCTCTCAAAACTGTAATCCTCACCTCAGAGTCAGGTACTAGAAAAATCCGCCCCTTGTAAATGATCAAGTCATCTACAATAGTATACCTGTCGTCCTGCTCTGTCCTGTCAACAATGCTAGAATCCCATGGGTTCTTAGCATACTCAGCAATAATCCGGTGCCTCCAATCCTCTGTGATCTGTGCCAAAGCATTCAACTGAGGTCTGCGAGACAAGGCGTCAGCTACGACATTCTGCTTCCCCTTAATGAAGGTGATATCAAAGTCATACGACTGCAGTTTACTGACCCATTTTTGCTGCCTCTCATTCAAGTCTCGCTGTCCAAGGAAGTGTTTCAGGCTATTATGATCTGTGCGAACACTAAATTTGCTGCCTACCAAGTATTGCTTGAACTTAGCCAAAGCATGCATAATGGCTAACATCTCCTTGTCATAAATACTGTAAAATCTCTCAGGACCCCTGAGTTTCCTGCTCTCAAATGCAATAGGATGTCGCTCCTGCATCAAAACGGCACCAATGCCCTCTCCTGAAGCATCACAGAATAAATCAAATGACTTCGTAAAGTCAGGAAATGCTAGCACCGGACATGAAGTCATGATCACCTTGAACCTGTCAAAGCACTCCTGCACCTGTGGTGACCAAGTAAAAGCCCCCTTCTTTTTCAAATCAGTAAGGGGTGCGGCGTGACGTGAGAACCCACTAACAAATCTCCTGTAAAATGCACACAACCCAATGAAACCTCTGAGTTGCGTAAGGTTCTCAGGTACCGGCCACTCAACTATAGCTCGGACCTTTTCAGGGTCCATACTCACTCCCTTGGCACTGATGATGTGCCCTAGATACAACAACTCCTCCATACCGAGCTCACACTTGGACTCCTTAGCATAGAAAGACTCATCTGCTAAGATACCCAAAACTGCATCTAAGTGAGCCAGATGCTCATCCCATGACCTGCTATAAACCAAAATGTCGTCGAAGAAGACTAACACAAATCTCCTCAACTGAGCACTGAAAACCCTGTTCATAGTCGCCTGAAAGGTGGCAGGTGCATTGGTTAACCCGAAGGGCATAACCAAGAACTCAAAGTGACCGCAATGACACCTAAAAGTGGTTTTCTCAATATCCTGCTCCCTCATCTGGATCTGATGGTACCCTGATCTCAAATCAATCTTCATAAAGAAGACAGCTCCGTGCAACTCATCTATCAGCTCATCAATGCGTGGAATAGGGTACATATTCTTAATTGTCCTTTTGTTGAGCTGCCTGTAATCGATACACATCCGAAGTGATCCATCCTTCTTCTTCACCAACACAACCGATGAAGCAAAAGGTGATTTGCTAGGTCTGATATGCCCCATAGCTAACAACTCATTGATGGTCTTCTCTATCTCATCCTTGAGTCATTTCGGATGTCTGTAGGGAGTGATCATAACGGGCTTCGCGCCCTCCTCCAACTCAATGATATGCTTCGTGCCTCTGTCTGGAGGTCTACCAGGTGGAATGTCACTAAACACTTTGGAGTGTTTAGTCCTCAAGATCTGAATGTCAGGGTGGTACTCACCCTTCTGCTGCTCCTGCTGGGCTGGCATCAACATGCACTATGCTGCCCAGTCAACCATATCGTGACGAATGAGCCTCTCCATCCGCCTGAATGAAACCATCCTCATATTACTATCTCGAATCGCCTTGATGACATGCGGTCTCCCATCAATCTTAAATTTCATCTCCATGTCACACAAATTGAGTGTGAACTCACCCAAATTGTGCAACCATGCCATCCCTAACACCACATCAGTATCTCCCATGTTAACAACATAGAATTCAGTCTTGAATTCATAGTTGTTCAGTCTCATCGGAAGATCAGTAATCTTTCGGTCACATCTGAGAGTATATCCATCAGCCACCTTGACTCGAATACCCTCGAATGCCTCTGTCTGGATGCCACGCCTCTCCACCAAACGTGCATCAATGAAATTGAGTGTAGCACCAGTATCCAACAATGTGATCACCTTCTGACCTACTAAGAGCCCACGAAGTCTAAACGAACCATCTCTCTGAAGGCTAGTCAAATGGGCTTCCTGTAGCTTCCTTCCACCTTCGTGTTCACCCTCATTTTCAGACCTGTCATCATCTGAAGGCTCGGAATCAGCTTGCTGGTCTGACAGATCAGATTGCTCTTCACCCTCATAAAACCATTTCATCTGATTATTTTTGACCTTCGGACGAAGTGGGCATATATGTTTTTCATCGTAGGGTGCCTTGCACCAGAAACACAACTTTCTCTTTCTCAATTCGTTCAATGTTTCTCGGTCAAAGGGTGGTGCATTCTGTCTCTTAGGATCCGGTTGATCCTTCCTTCTGTCAAAGGGCCTATTCCTATCATTATTCCTGTCAAAAGGCCTATTAGGCCTCGTGTAGGGTGTTGACCTAGAATTGAACTTGCTGCGAGGTGTTGCAAGCTCCATGCTTCGTGCCTTTCTCATGGCCTCCTGAAGTGTAGGAGGGTCAAAAGCCTTGACCCAACCTCTCATAGGTTCTGTCAAACCCTCAACGAAGAGTATAATGAGTCTCCGTTCTGAAATCCCTGTCACCATGACTGCCACTCTCTGAAACTCGCCAATATAAGAATCCAAGCTACCCATCTGTCTGAGCTGAGCTAGCTCCCTGAAATAAAGTTTCGGATCCTTCCTATCAAATCTCTCTATGAGCCTACTAGTGAACTCCTGATAGGTATTGACTGCATGATGGCCAAGCGTATACATGCCGTGATGCCACCAATCATGCGCTATCCCATCTAGATGCAACGTAGCAAACTTGATGGCCTCGTCCTCCTGCATCGGTCTCAATGAAAGGTAGTTGTCCAATTTCTGGACCCACGACCTTGCTGATGTCTTATCGGACCCATCAAAATATGGCAAGGTAATCTTGCTAACCGCATACTGCAAATCCTTGTTCACCTGTGGCTGTGGCTAGTGATGTTGAGGGGGTCTACGGTCAAATCTGCCTCCTCCTCTGGGTTTATAAACATCCATAAACTCATGAAACGTAAGTGCCTGCTGGATCTCAGGTGCTAGTGACATGTACTCACCATGAAACCTCATCACATCTGCCACTAACATGCCATTATGTGGCTGAAACTCCTGATGCTGCCCCTGATGCTCTGCCCCCGGAGTCTGTGGTGGAGTCTCTCTAGGTAAGAAAGTAGGATGACCTGGCCTACGCTCCTGATAGATTGGTGACGGCTGACGTGGTGCTGATGCCAAAGGCTGATCTACTGGTGCAGTCCCGCTCGTCTGTCCAATCTATATATAATGAGGTTGTGTGGGCGTATACTGTCTGATAGTGCCCATCAACTGGGACATCATGTCCATCATGTTATCATGCCTGCATCTAAACTCCTCCTCTGTAATATCACCCTCTGCATGTGCCTTCCCTGTATCCCTAACTGTCTCTGTAGGAATCTCGCGATCTGCCATTAGGGTTGCAACACTGTTTTCACTGCTGTTAGAGCTGGATCTGTGAATGCCTAATATACCTGACACTGTCTCACCTTCTGGAATCGGTGGACCTGTCCAATCTTCGGCTCTGCCTGTCCCTACGCCCTTAATATAATGAATAGTATCTTTGCTCATGAAAAAGCAACTAAAAAGCACATTGTATTTTGAAAAAGCAACTGAAAAAGCACAGGATGGCAGGAAATCTGTGCTCTGATACCACTGTAAGAACCCTGGTGGCTCTCAACCCCGAAACCCTAACTGTAACTGATGTTTTTGCAAGTTTTTGTGTTTTTGTAATTTTTTGAGGTTTTTGACAAATATATGAAAGCTGCGATTTTGCTAAATAAATTGCTAAAAATTCATATTAAATTCTAACTCAATGGAATAAGCTCAAAATTGTTCAAAGATCATAGGCGCATCCATTATTTATCATTCCAAAGTTTTTACAATGCAAATAGAGTAAACAAAGGTATACAGAATATGATTTTATTCAAAAACCTGATTTTGCTTGCCAGGCGCCAAAAGAACAGAGAAAGAAGGTTCAGATGAATGAATAGATGAATCTCCAGCCTCAGAATCGATGCAGAAGCTCTCAGAATCCTAGCCGCCCAAGATCCCTCTGCCAGAAACTGGAAAGAGAAGGCGTATCTCTCTGAAAGGAAAAGTACGGCCCTGCTGGTACAACAGTACGGCCTGTACAGCAGCAACACAAGAAACTAGTACGGCCTCCAATAAAATGTCAGATCTCTGAGATAGAACCTCTGATGGTGCGCCTCAACTGCCAGATGATTAATCTCTGAATCTCCTTCTGAAATCGACTCAATAAGATCAACTGTAACTCCTGAATGAAGTCACCCAGATGCAAGCTTAAACTGGTATTTCACAGTCTCAGTCTGCCTAATTCCTGAAGAGTTTTCGTTCTCCAGAAACGCTTCGTCTGCCAGAAACCCTAGGGTTTGCAAACTCTAATGCTCAGAGCAAAAAGACAAAAGTTGAATAGCATAACATAATGGTTCGATTTTGTCTTTCCTGCCAATATATACTTCCTTGAGAAAATTCGACCCAATAGCTCTTTTAATAATCATTTAATAAAAAATGATTAAATTTGTCTTTTAGACTTAGGAGAAATACTTTTAATAATTGGCGCCATCATTAATGAATAAAAAATATTCATTATACCAAATATTAATCTCTTTATTATAAAGTATAATAAATACTTTATAATATGCCAATTAAATTAAATATTTAAATATTTCAATAAAGTGACTTTAGTATAAAGTCAAAATATTAAATATTCATTAAATCATTAAATACTCCTTATTTCTCCGTCTGATCACCAAACTGAATAACTGGGTCGACTCTGAGCTGAATAGTTGAACCAGGTGCCCTGCCCAAAATAGCAGCTTCCGCCTGACCTAACTTTCTAAAAATAGAAAGTTTCTGAAAATGCACTCTGGAAGATTATGCGAAGGCCCAACCTGAAACAACTGCAAAACTAGAGCTACCAAACACTGAGTAACTGCCCCAGATGATCCTCTGCACAATCTTGTCAACCTACGAGGATCGAAATAATAGGCTAACCTCGTCACCAGCTGCGCTGACTAGGATGGGGACATCACAACATAACCCATCCAAGTAGCTTATTCTCAACCTATTAGTTTCAATAGGAGAACAAGTAAATATTCCAACCTAGTAGGTAATTCTTAACCTAGGGTTTCAATCATTAATCAAATATACTTCTTGACCCAAATAGGTTACTCTCAACCTAGGGTTTCATTTAATAATAAAGTAATGATCAAGTGACCATTCAAGTATAGATTATTTATGTGGTTTACATGACATCACATCCTCTCATATCTTTCATACCATCACTTTTGTTTCATTTCTAACCTTATCATTCCCAAGGTTTCCTAGCATAATAAGCTATAGTACCAAGTCACTTTGTGACATTGATACATTTCACCTTATACATGTAGTGTAGACTATATATATAAAGAAACATCATCAAAATCCCCATATAGGGTATATTAAAGTAATAACCCAATAAATAGGTTTCTCAAGCATGTATCAAACAAGATCATGTGAGTAACTTTGCATCAAATAACTTCTTAAGCTATTCATGCTTCATCAATCCTAGTATATAATACTATTGATAGCATTCACTCCTTAATATGGAGTATGTACAAATACTTCATAAGGAAATGATAATAATAAGATTCTTTTCCTTTCTAATAAGCAAATAGATAATTTCTCTATTCAACCAATCTAATGCAATTCCTAAACAACACAATCAAGAAATTCGATCTTTCTCAAAACAGATAGACATAAAGTGAGTAGAATCCCATGCATGTTTTACACTATAATCCAATTGACCCACTGACTCCTTAGCCAAGCCCACTCTCTCTAAATCAGATTTGCAACTATTTTTTATCAAATTCCTCTCACAATATTTCCTCACAAATACCTCTCAGCAAAATACGAACTTCACAACAAAAGCAACAGAATGGAGAATGTGTGATAATGCATATGCAATGTGTATCAAAGTGTATTTTAAAATGAGGTGAGATTGCCTCTATTTATACACAAAACCCAATAACCACAAGCTAGAATCTAGGCAAGAAAATTGACACTTCTTAGCACAATCTAATCGACTCAGCAAGACAACCAAAATATGATGGATTCATATCCCAATACTCATCAAAACTAAACAAGTCGACTCTTCTCTTGCCAACAACAATTTGACCGAATCATAGATACACATGTTCTATAATGGAAATTGATTTGCAGTAACAGACTCCTATTTGGTTTATAACATGGCACCAACAATTCAACTCATTCCCTATTCTTAAGTTTGTCATTTGCACAAAAGAATAAGTCAATAATTCACTTGGCTACATTTTTCAAATTTGATTTGGTCATGGTTAATACATTTTCCACTCAACAAGTGAATCGACTTGCCTTTAAAGTGTTACTTTTTCTTCATAAACAACACGTTGAAAATAGCTTTCCACCTTCTCATAATGCCCAACGCATTGATCATTATGCTTTAATCATTATCTATATGCTTTGCAAACTTACGCCTTATCTCCAAGATAATGCATACACGACTTATGCATTGAGACTATATTTACTTAATATTCAGCAATGCGTGGCTTGACTATAAGCAATTTTTCCAATGTTTTTAAAATCTTATGCGTGGTTTTTAAAGGATGACAATGTTTTTATTATATGCTTTTAATAAATAATCAGCACTATACTTTACAATCACTAATATATATATATAATATATATATTTATCATCTCATGATAATAAACATACATCATTCGATATTTCGAATGCATATATCCATATTATCATTTTTCCACACAATAGTAATGATGCAATGGTGTGTGTATATATATATATATACACGCATATATCGAATATAGACCATCGCCTCAACAATCAAACACATATACATACATTAATGTATATGTATACATGTTTCCCATAATGTAATTATATACATTACATTAATGTATATATATATATATACATATATCATAGATACACATCATTATTTCTATACCCATTACTCAACACATAAATTCATATCCTCGTTGACATGTATATACATTAAGTGTATACATATATACACATATATATAATTGATTCCCTGTGAATGTATACTCGTAATTATTCTACTTACATACATATGCACATTCTTACGCTCTTATGCATGGATCAATATATATACCCATATACATGTTTATAGTTAACGTGCATACAAATCGACAAAAATCTCAAAGACTCAAGATTCAATCATGACAACTTTGTCAAACAATCAAAGAAATCAAAAGACATTTCTCAAGGATTTCAACCTATCCTTAAATGTTACTTATTTGGTTCCAACCGACCCAACTCAACTTAGACCAACCAATTTCAATAAGCTAAGACTAAGACGAAGGGTTCACTTACCGAATCCCATCTGACTCAACTCTTCTAAACCAAGTCTAAGTCATGAGTGTGTGTAAGCTTAGTAAGGTTTCATTAAGGGTTACCTGACCAATCACTTCTCTTGAGTGATACTTTCCCTCCCTTCCGGAGGATTGAACTTGTCCCTGCAACTAGCTTAGTACAACACCAAGGTAGTTAGACGTTCATAGTAAATTCATTTGCATCATAACACATTTGTATCAAAAAAGAATTAGAATGTTCATATTGCAATACATAGCATTCCACTAGTTCAAAAAATATTCATTCTTTTGAAATCAATAACATCTTATTGATTATTCACATATTTCATTTACCTAACAAATATATTGAAGTCACAATTTACAATTATCATCCTATTTACCCATGAAGGTAAAATTAACTTAGTAACAATAAGACAAGGTGTAACAAGAACATATACAAATATGTATATTTAGTTAGAAGTTCATGTATGTGTACATTCATAAATACTCCATTTATGCATATACACATACATGCAATATACCTTCTTTTTTGTCGTCTTATTACTTTACTCGAATAATGATTGATTGAACTCGTTGTAAAGAAGAAAGGAATAAGGTTTTTGGAATGATACCTTATATGTATTGGATGTGCTTTTATGATTCCAATTGAATAAAGACGAGAGATCAAGATAAATGGTTGAATTCATTTTTAATAATAATCATGCATTATGAACCATTATACATGTAGATAGTGCTTGGATACATGACTCGATGACTATGTAGATTCATTCTAAAAGTAGAATCATGTACTATGATTTATTGATTGCTTGCTCATAAAATCATCAAACATGTCTTTCATGATAGTCAGATAAGAGTTAATGTGGTAATCTCTTTGCTTGAGAATGTATACTCATATATATACCCATATATATGTATATACATACATACATGAGCTATATACCTTCTTTATTTAATATTGTATATTTTATTTCTATGCTCATACTTGCATGTTTTACATTGGATCCACATCATTTCTTGATATGCACTCATGAAAAGATTTTTGGAAGGTTTGCATGCATGTAGTCATGTTATCATAATAGCAAACTAGTACTTGCAAATATTTACTTGTTGCTTTTAAGAAATGATGGACTTAGCAAAGTTGATGGTAATCTATCATGCAACCTTCATGACTGATTTTGTATGTGAAAAAGCGTCAAGCTTGGTGACGTTTGGGTAAAACCTTGTGATGATCATGATATGATTAAGATATTGATTTGATTTGCTACACACATATTCTATTACTCCTATTCAGTATTGCTTTGCTAGTTTTCCTCGTGTTGGATTGGGTATTCTTCGATGGAATGAAGAATTTTGGGGAAGTGATTCACTTCGTGGTAGGGTGAAAATGCACTCTAACAATTTTCGTTCCCTTGAAGTGGCCGAAGGAGCTTCAAGGTCAAAAGGTATCATGTCAGGAAGGCTCAATTTTTTAGTATATTGTATAATCTTGCTTACGACTAAGAGGTCTATTGTAAGGGAAGTGTTCCCATATGAATTTCCTTGTAAATGGCACATGTACTTGAAATTGTTAATTTAATATAATTCTTTATCTTTTTCTTGTGCAATGGGAATGTGTCTTTCTATACACGTGATGATGTGTAAATTATGTATTTAATTAATCTAAAATTGTGTTAAATCTATGGAGGTCATTACATTTGGTATCAGAGCTTAAGGTTCAATACTAGGGCCTTGAGTTCACCTTACTTAGTTGCGACATTTGATCACATGAACCTCCTTAGAGTGCTTAGCACAAGATGTGTGAGCAATTTGGTGGGTGTATTTGTGTAGACGTGTCTCTTAGATCTTTGTCATACCTAACAAGAAAGGGATGATGTCCCTTCTCTTAGAGTTCTTGGATGAAAAGTTAGTCGCCCTCAGGGTAGTGCCTTTGGCACATAGACTTGTCATTAGAAAGATCGATTTTGATCAATGTTGGAGTTGGCGATAGCCTAAGTTTCATGTGCATGACCTAAGCTCATGTGTATCTTAGAAGGAATTGCTTGGGAAATTTTGATAATCTATTACATACCTTATTCATATGTGGACTTGCATGTTAGTGCCTTACGATTATTCCTTTGTATGTTGTTGGGTGGTTGTTGCCTCACACTTGTTGAGCTCTCAAGATAAGCTTTGTTAGTACAAGCTTAGGTCTTCTCTGTAATTCTAGGACCGACTAACTATATTATCTACGTACTCATGAAGACCCTATAAGAGAAGGTATCATGAACAATGTCTTGAAATATTTCTAAGATGTTCTTTAATTCAAAATTTGAACACATCGTAAGAGATGTTAATAGATTTTTGCATTGTGGCATTTTCCTTTAAGTATAAGGCATATTGAAACCACGTGCAATTGATATGGTTATTAAATCCAAGAGTTTGGTCTTCAAGATTACGCTTAAGTAGAATGAATGCTTGAAAGGAAACTTATGTTACATTAAGAAACTTGCATAGTGCCTTTGTTTTGCAACAAGAAATGAGCATATGTATGCATGATAACTTAGGAAGGAATTGAATGCATGTAGGAATCCTAAGGTTATCCATTGCATGAAAAGAAAATAGTCAGATAGAAGAGCGTATGCATGTCATACTAAGTATGCATTGAAAATTCTAGGAGTTGTACCAACTTCTGCAAGGTGCATCCTGATACATCGAAGCCATGTGTTGTATGATGATAGGAATGCATGAGATGGTTAAAACATTATTATTTCTGAAATTTTTGATGTGCATGTTACCTCGCTCATGTAAGAATGCATGAATTCATGTATAAGTGAAGCATTAAACTTATGAGAAGTTAATCTAGTAGGTCATTGAGAACGGAGCCCTATGACTCTAGAATGCATTATCCATAGTAATTATGTAAAATCTAGATGGTTAGCACTTGTAGAATCTTGAGGAATTTATATGGGTCCCATGAGTTATTTGCGACCATGGCTTTAGTTGGTTAGCCTATCTTCCTTAATGAGATATAGAGTGGTAGAAAGGATCCTACCTCATATGTAATCTTCTAATGTGGATTGTGGTGAATAAATGACCATACCATGCAAAGCAAGGGTAACTAAGTTATAATGTAAATTGAAGATCATCGAGTCTAAGGACTTTGATATGATAACCTACATAAGCATCTAGATGTCATGGTATCAAGATTGTGATAGTGACTTGAGATGTAGATTGTGTAGACCCTTAAGTGGGTAGCTCTTGCATGACTAAATGAAACATCATCTCTTGCATAAGACAATGTGTACCATTGCATGGCTTGTCTTTGAACGTGTAATCAAGGTGACCTTATGATATTAATCTTGGAATCCCATCTTTGAATATTATGCTTTGTATCATTGATGTAAAATTGAATTGACTAAGAGGCAATTGAATTCCAAGTCAAACTATGACATTTGTAAATGAATAGACATGCGATGCTATGATGGAAAACAACTGTGTAGAATTTGTCTTTTATTTATATTCATAATGTCAAATAGATGGGCATATTACATTTGGAATTCCTAATGTTATGATTGATTTACTGCAGTGAATTTAACTCTTGCATATAATGTGGAATTCCTTTTTCACATGAATTCTTGCATTACATTGAAAATAAATGTTTTAGTATGAAAAATGAATGGAAGCCTATATGGATATATGAAATCATTGCATGAACTTGCAACTAGGAATGATTTGATTTGTGAGTGTAATTTAGTATGTTCTCTAGCGCATCTAGGATGAAAGGTGTCATGTAGCCCTTTAATCCCTCTATGTGATTACTGTGGACACACAATTATGTGAAGTGTTTTGAAATGATGTTTTCATTAATAAAAATGTTTCTTGTTTTGAAAGGACCTGTTGATGCCAAAATTTGGCAAGGTAACAACCCTTTGTGGGAAACTCTGTTTATGGGGGACTTATGCACTAAACTGAGTGACCTTCATATTTTTAAAGAAGTCGGCTTCTTCTGTAAATGGGGTCTTGGAATGGGAAAAAGAAGCAGATATAAAATAAAGAATCTAACTAAGGTGATGTGCCAGAATTTAGATGAAAGGCACGATAAACCTATCTTTTGGATATGATCTAAGGGCTTGCTTAGTGATTTACCATGTCTTAGAACAATAGAAATTAAGGATTGTAGTATGAATATCGCATTCAATGACATAAAATAATTATCACACCCATTTACTGAAAAGAAGAGTCAAAAGACATGATCTAAACTAGTAAAATTCCATTCAAATTATAGAAGTATGACAAATAAAACCATTCAAACAATGATAGAACAGTGTAAAGTTTATCAATAGCATAAGAAAATAGAAAGGCCGAACAATGGCACAATCTGTGAGTTCTTGCAACAATCTAAACAATAAAAAGGCTTGATCTCTCCAAAATCTTGTAATGCTAAAAATAGTAGAACTTGAAAACTATTCAGTCTTTGAATTCAGAAAAATGTAACTTTCTGGAACCCTTGCTTAGAAGCAAAGAACAATATTTATAATGAGCCTTCCACCACCTGGTGAGCAACAACTAAGAATATTTTGAATCATGTGCAATGATGTTGAGGCAATGATTCCCTTGGTCATTGTAATAGAAAAGATTCGGGCCACAACATCTGGTCACCCTCCATTCAAGTGCATCCCTGTGAATGATGGTAGTGGTCCTAGCAAAGTCCCATGCAGACAAGTGTCACCTCTTTGGATAGGCAGCTAGAACACGTGGCAGAAGATCATAGCCCTTGGTTCGCTTCATTCCTTTTGTTGAAGTAGCATGCATTGAAGAGACACATGGCAGCATATTGTTTCCCACGGCCGATTTACCCTTCCTCTGTCGAAAGCTTGCACTGGGATGACACGTAGCAATAATATTTGATGAATGTCGCCTATGGGGTCCATTGAATCCTTATGCGAATGAAACCTACGTGGCACGCGAGCGAGGGATGATGGAGAAGTGAAAGGAAGTGATCAAAATAACTCGTGGTGGAGACACGTGGGAGCATTGCAGGGGCCCATAGAAGAGCAAGGAGAAAAATCCTTCAGAGAGCGATGAGAAGACATGTGGCAGAGGCCGCGGTGAATATCAAAAAGAGGCTGATGATATTCATTTGAAGGAATGGGCCGGTACTTAGCCAAAACAACAAAACCCAAATGGAGCATGGTGAATTTCATATTCACAGATTCTGGCTACTATCAAGGGCTTTTTGCTTAGAGGAACAATGAACCCAAAATTTTATCTGGTTCGCAGACCATAGTGCCATCCATTGGTGACAGAGTTAGAGCCTGGAAAGGGATTCCTATAGGGGCGATCAGTCATCTTCAGATGGTTTCGCTATATTGTGCAAATTTTCCTACACTCTGTTCAGGTCAAGCATTTCTTTATACGGTAGTACCTCAGGTAAACCGACCCCCGCCTCACAATGCAAAAGTAGTTGCATAAGAGGATGAATAACACCTTCAATGTCTGCCACAATAGGAGGATGGCCAAAACTCTGGAAAGCGTTTGGATCTTGCTCCTTCTCTTCAATTCTTTGTGTAATCTTCTTAGATGTGGCGATTGACCCATCTTCAAGAAACGGGGACGACAGACCTAACTCATTCAGCTGTGAAAAATTTTCCCTCACGTCGTCCATTGTTTGTTTCAAAGTAGTTGCAGTGACTTTGGTTCGTTGGAAGGCTGAGTGGCAATGGATGAACTTGTTGGTTGTTTGAGTAGCAATATCTCGATCCTTGATCCCTGCTTCTACCAGGTCTTCATCAGAGACTATATATAGTTTGCTAAGCAAACTCTTTGCTTCAGGCACCTTCTCTGTGATGAACCATTGGAATTTTTTGATTGTCCCGTGAACCTCCTAGCTCAGTTTGGTTGCCTTCAAGATGAACTGGAGTAGTGGCTACAGATTCAGGCAAAAGGCTTTAATATTTTCCCAATAAGAAATATGTAGTTGTCGAGCTAACAGGATGAGATCTGGCTGCGCAGCGGAGGCCTAGAGAGAGGTCTTCAAAGAGGCAATCTCCACATCCTTTGAGTTAATAACCTCTGTTCATTCCACACTACTCTTTTTTGCAGATGCCAATTGCTCCCCGAAGCTACTTATCTCTTTATACCAGTTCTCCTCAGCTCGGGAGTGGTTTGCCAATTTTGTGTTAAAAGAGGACTTTGTCTCCTGAAGTTCCTTTTCTAATTGGTCCTTTTGGCCCAGAAATTCTATATGATTTTTTTCTAATTCTTTCTCATATAGAGTGCATTGAGCTGCTATCTCTTTATCCTTTCATTGCAGATTTTGTTCTGTCAAAGTCAATTGGCTCTGATATTTTTGGTTCCTCGCCCATAGCTCATTGAGCAGCGTGGGGTCAATGGACTAGGACTTATTGAGTTTCTCTTGGAGTTTGCTCTGCTCCAATTCTTTGGCTTGCACTTTCTCAAACAAGCGCACAACTTCTACTTCTAGTGATTTCTCCTTCGTTTCCAGGAAACTGACCCTTTCCATCACAAGCCTTAGTTGCTCCTCTTTTTTCTTCAATTGATGGCCAAACTTTAGGAAATCGGTCGTCACTACCCGTTGTGTTTCTTCCATGAGTTCTACCTTATCTTGCGCTCGGGCTACGACCAGATCAAGCCCCATGGCATACATGTTTTAATCTCTTGGTAGCATCTCTCCTTGTGGTTTGGTAACATTTAAGTACATGGTGGCGAAGTTTAGCGTTTGTTGCGCTTCATTGTAAATTGTATACACTTTAGGCTCCACATCCTTTTTATCATCCTTCCCTTTTCACTTTTGGATCCTGAGGGCTCGCATTTGCTTTGTGGTCTCTCTCTGGGATATGAATTTGGCTAGCGACTAAACTAGCCCACCAGTAATAGGTGTACCCGAAGGCAGGGCAAAAGGGAATACAAGTGTAGAAGGCCCCTGTGTTTTCTTTTGTGAGAGATTGACAATTTTTGGGGAGAAAAAGGGAACCTTCCATAGTTCGTCTTGTGAACTGACGGAAGGGCTCATTAGTTGTTGTGGTGATGGGGTAGTCATAATCAAGTCTGTTTGTTGGGCATACTAGGTCGGACCCAAGGTAGCAGAGGCAATAGGGGTGCTAATGGCGATTGAGCTTTCAAAAAGAGAGGCGAGGAGAGATTAAGCAACAATGGATGGTGTTAAGGTTTGTGGAGACATTAAGATAAAGGGCCTAGTTTGGGCGAATTGGGAGAAACCTCTTGCAAACATTGTGGTAGGGGCAAATGAAGTAGGGTCGACACTCGTGGTAAGGGGCGTTGCAGAAATGGAAGAGGATACCAAAGATTGGGAAGCAAGAAAAGCAAAAGCAAATATTACCTGTTGACTGGAGAATTGTGATGGTTCGCTCGTTGTTGGCTCCTTACTTGCTTCAAGCTCCTGGCTCACTACGAGCACTTGGCTTGCAGCGGCTCCTTGTGATCCTTCTCCTGGAAAAGCTTTCGAGCGATGTAGTTTAGCGGGCGGGGTGTCTCCAACTTCTATAATCTCTAGTTGTTGTTGCTAGGGCACTCTTGTTGTTTTTGAGGCCTAGGTGAGTGTCTGCGAGACTCGTGACATATTCAATTGCACATTTGAAGCGACATAGGCAAAATTCCTTGTAAACTTCCTCTTTTGCTAGGTGGAGGATGCTGATGTCTCAGCTTCCTCTTCCACTTGCTCTTCTCCTTCATTGGGGTCATCGCCTCCGCTATCACTTGAGTTGGAAGCAGGGTGCTCCTCATCCCAAAGCTTGTCAAACCTTTTATCCTCCTTTATGCTTTTATAAGGATCATTAAGTCATTTTGTTTCCTAGTGATACACCCAGAAGGCTCTGATCCTCTCATTGGTCCATTCCTCTACATTTCTCAGCTGATTGTACATATTTTTCCCCATTTTGAGGTTCTCATCATAATCTGCCACAAGGAAATAGAAATTATGCCATGGCGGCCTGTTGTCTTCCGTGGGGATATGAATAAGGTCAACCAACAATTCATCTTCATCTTCGAGAGGGTTGCGCCTCCTTTCCCAATATGGCCAAGGGCTGTGAGTTACCTTGAAGTGATCATAAGGTAAATCATTGAAAGGGTTGTAATTCCACTTGTCACAGATTATTACCAACCCCAAATGAGCCTGTAGACATCTAAATTTGACCACTTCCATATGGTCAAAATCATTTACTCTATTCATCTATTTCGTCAATATTAATTAAATGATTTATTTAATTAATATTTCATCTTTTGCCTAAGGTTCCTAAAGTATTTAATCGAATAATTAAATACTTTACCTTACCCCCCTTTTCCTCTCTAAATTAAATAAACATGTCAATTTTACTTAATTTAGTCATTTGGCCTTTTAAAATCAATTTTAAATTCCTCATTTTTCTCTCTCCTTGTCACATCCTCCATAATCTTCTTCTAATATGGATTAATTTAATTAATTCATGATTAAGATGTGCACACCCTTAATCAAGGATTAATGTCACATCCTCCAACTTTTTCCACTTGCTTCTAATCCCATGTTAATTTTCTTAATCATATATTTGCACAACCATAATCTAATCATCCTACCACATTTAGCATACCCTTTTGGTCAACCTCTTACATATTCCATATTTGGCATTGACCCTCTTTCCCATGTGAATTTTTAATTCACATTTATTCATCCAAGATTCCCCTCTTCTCCATGTGAATTTTTAATTCACATTTATCCTTCCAAGGTTCCTTATCCCCATGTAAATTCTAGAATATTTGACTTGTCACATCACTCACATGTGCCAAAGTTTTCTAGAACCTTTAACCTCTCACATCACCCACATGTGTCAAAATCTTACATTTTTGGGAACCTTGTCTTATCCACTAGATTCTTCCAATCATGTGAATTTTTAATTAATTCACATTTATTTTTCCAACTACTTTCCTCTTCCCCATGGAGATTTTTGAGGAATTCTAAACTTCCTCAAGTGTCACTTGCATTCTCACTTGGGGACAATAAGTTCATTTTTGAGGAAATCTTCTCATCTCCCAAGATACTTTCCAAGTACTTGTCCTTCCTCCACATCACATGTCCTTCTTCCACCTCACTTACACCTCATCACATCCTTGACCACTTCACCTTCCACATGTCAAGATGTGAGGGCTTGTGAGTCCTCAACTCACCATAGCCCTTCGTCTTAGCCATGGTGGCTCAATTTTGACTAGAGAATTCAATTTACTCTATAAATACCCCCTCTTCTAATGAATTTAGGACACTTAGTCATTTTGCACCCTCATGCTATCAAATTTTCAAGTCATTTGCAAGCATTATCCTCCATTTTCCAAGCCATTTCAAGCATTATCCACTAGCATTAGCATTTAGATTCAAGTGCATTTTCTATTGTAGCTTCACTATCTTGCATCCACCCCTTTATTTTACAGCCATCCAAGGAGCACACAAGTCCACAACATCAAGTGCCAACCAAGGAGTTGCACATAAAGGTATAATCATTGTTTTCCTTTATCATCTTTCTTTTGTGTTTTATTCCTTAGGCTAATCATTTGAAGTGATTCATGTGTTTTCTTTTTTGTATTTTAGTTATTTTACATGTACTTAGGTTAGAGTAAAACACTAGGTTCACATTTCTGGCACGCCCGGTGGGACCCACAAATGGGTTCCATCTTTTTATGTTTTTTGTTGTTTAAGATCTTTGCAGTTTCAAGTTGCAGAGGGGCGAACTTGCCCTTGCAGAGGGGCGAACCTGCCCTGCAGAGGGGCGAACCTGCCTAGCAGAGGGGTGAACTTCCCCCTGTAGAAGGGTGAACTTTTCCACAAAACTGTGCTTATTTATTCTATTTGCTAACTGTTTGTTGTTTGTCTGCTAACTGTTTGTTGCAGAAGGGCGAACCTGCACACAAAACTGTGTTTTTTTAAGTCTGTCTGCTAACTGTTTGCTACAAAGGGGCAGACCTACCCTTGCAAAATGGAAAACTTGCCCAGGAGGGGCAAACCCACCCTTACAGAAGGGTGAAATTTCCCAAGAGGGGAAAACCTACCCTAAACAGAGCACTTTGGGAGGTAAAACAGTTGTTTTAGCTTCATTTTTGCTTCAGTTTTTTGTCATTTTCATATTCTAACCCCCTAACATCATCTATTTACAAGGGTATTTATGTTTTTTTATAATTTTTATGCAACTTATTTCATGATAGACGAAGAACAAAGGATAAAACAGCTAACATATGCTTGCAGGACAATCCGTTTACTTAGTTGTTTAAAGCTTTCCTTGTTATTTTCGTTAATTAATCTAGGAACATAGTTTAACTAGCGAAAAGTAAAATTTGTTGTTTTTTGTGTCTATAGGTCTATTTTTTGTGTCACCCAAGGGGGAATTAGTTCATTCACGCTTTCCCCTTGCACTTCGTGTGAGCCTGGGGAGTAGCTGAAAACAATTAGTGCCTTCTTTTTAACGGGACCTGCTTGAGGATTTCATCACCCCAAGGGACAATCCCAACCATGCATACTGACGGGGTATAGAAAGGGGGGAGAGCCAAAGTTGGACCCAAATCTAGTCACGTCATGTCTGGTGGAGCGTTAAAGCTAGGGTGATACCTAGCTAAATGTGAAGAGTTGGTCTGAGCCTTTCAGTATCTCGCTGGGGTTCCCGACTCATGCTTGTGATGGGCTAGTGTTCACAGTTGTGCCTCACATACCAAGAGTATATCGAGGACTCCCTAGAAGCCTTGTGCATCCTAGATTAAGGACTATGTTGGCCATACTCTTAACACTAATCATAGGATTGTGCTTGTTTGAAGTGTCTTCTTGTGGGAAATTAGTAAAAAAATTGACAAGCCAGTCTTATTGCTTGTTGTTTGTTATATTTTAAG
Organism: Sequoia sempervirens; assembly: GCA_007258455.2. Lineage (NCBI taxonomy): Eukaryota > Viridiplantae > Streptophyta > Pinopsida > Cupressales > Cupressaceae > Sequoia > Sequoia sempervirens. The sequence continues at coordinate 675,177,919 of VDFB02058242.1, read as the reverse complement.
TTCTTTCCATAATCGTTTCCATCCAAGTCAAGTTCCAGTTTTTTGTAGAGGGGAGAATCTACCCTACAGAGGGGCGAACCTACCCTGCAGAGGGGTGAACCTGCCCTGCAGAAGCACAAACTTGCCTTGCAGAGGGGCGAACCTGCCCTACAAAAGGGTGAACCTATCCTACAAAAGGGCGAACCTACCCTGCAAAAGGGTGAACTTTCCCCAAAAATAGTCAATTTTACCCCCATTCATCTGTCCCAAGTACCCGTTCACCCATTCTAGAAATCCATTCACCCATTCTGAACATTTGTTCATCCCTTCCAAACATTCGTTTCCCATTCCAATTACCCGTTTCACCATTCAGGGAACTCATTTCATTACTTAGGAATCTCGTTTCACCATTCGAAAGACTTATTCTATTTTCTAGTGAGCTCGTTTCACCATTTGTTAGGCTCATTTTCCCTATTCAAACAAAAAACCAGTTGGGAACCTAAAACCTTATCATTTGTTGTGATCTAAGCACTTTCATTCTCTTCCATCTGCTTGCAATTCATCCTTTAGTCCATTTCCACTTTCCAAAAGTCATCACCCACATCATATAGGAATCTTTAGAACATCTCTAGGTTGCATTGTTCAACATCATTTCCCCTAAACCTTGTTTGAAAGGTTATTATCCGAATTGACCTAGGCGTTTGAATCTGATCGTTATCCTACATATCAATCATTGTCTTAGACCCAATCAATTTGCTTCCATCTTGAGACAGATTCGGTGTTGTAAGTCATCATTATCAGCCCAATCAATCCATTTCCATCTTGAGGTGGATTCAGTGCCACAATATGTCCTTTAATCTGATCAACCAACACCTTAAGTCCCCTAGGGTGATTTCCAAATTGGGTTTAGGATCCCTTACGTCAACCAATCCTGGTTCATCATCTAATCCAAATCAAACTTATCCAATTTATTCAATCAATCCTATCCAATCCCATCATCCAATCAATCGATCTTTATTCAATCCAAAGCAATCTTCCACCTAGGTCATCCTTGCATTAAATCTAGTCTCATTATAATCCACCCATAGTTTTTGCATGCCCGTTCAAACTAGATCACAAACCAAGAAGCAAATGGCACAACAACAAGGTCAAAGTTCCTAGTTGAACATTCCTCAAGACCCTAATAACGGGGCAAACATCTCCCAAAATCCCACTAACGGTGTGAACGCCTCTCAAGATCCTAACAATAGTGTGAACATCCCTTAAGACACTCATAACGATACTTCATCACAATCTGACACCAACGATCAAAACACCTCACTACCTAGTGATGAAAATATGATCAATCAGCCTGAAGTTACCATCGATGAATATCTAAGCAATCCTACTAACATTCAGATGACAAATCGCCTCCTTGATGAATGTGGGGATAATATCCTCGCTACTTTACTCATGAAAGGAGTGAAATCGCTATCTGGCTTCGACATGTCACAGTATACCAACACTCAGCCTCCACCAGTACATCAAGATCCCCAGAATGTTCCCAAAAATTATTATGTTCCTAAGGGTACACCTGTAGATAACTGGTATCATCCTGAGATTGGGAATGTTGTGATACATCAAGTTACCAATTATCCTCCCATTCCATCTGTTACCCCTACCATACCATCTAATCCTTATGATCCCTATGCCTATGGCATGCCACAAAGCATCTCATCTGCTCCACCATTCCCACCTCAGTATCTGGGTCAACCATTTGTTAACACTAGAGGAAACCCCTTTCTCGCATTAATGCCACCACTAGGACATATGCCCATAGGCAATCCCCTACCGACCCCTCAGAGTAATACTCCTCATCAATCCATTGCTTCGCAAGCACTACCACAGCATGCAGCCATCTCCTCACAAGCACCACCACAACATACTACTATCGTTTTAGTTCCCATACAACAACATCATCAACAACCCCCGCAACAAAACATCCCACAGCAAAATGTTCCAAACCCGCAGCAACATGTTGTCACCCATACACAACCTCCTCATCATACAACCCAAACTGCATCACACCCTCAATAGCCACCCCATGGTGCTTCTGCAACAGTCCCACAACAACAGCACATCCCACCTTGCCCCCCTCATCAGTAATCGCATACACATGTCCTCCCACAAACACAACATAATCCTCTTGTGCAGTATCTCTACCATCCATCCAGTACATATACTGCCTATACTAATCCAAACATCCATGTGACTGCTCAGAATCCACCACGGACACAACCACCTCCTTACATAAATCCATTACAATCACATACCAATCCATACCATCAACAGTCTAATCCACAACCGCCTCCACATGTCACACAACAACCCAATGTCACATATAATTACCAAGCCAATCCTTATTATGCTCAACAATAGCTTGTACATCAGCAAGGTGTCTCATCCACATCCTACGTGCAACAACCGCTGCCTCATCAACAGGGTGCTCAAGCTACCTCTTATTATCAGCAACAACTACCTTATCAACAAGGGGACTCCACATACTACCAAGCTCCATATAATGCTCCATCCACTTCATACTACTAGCAGCAGCCATCACAACAATAGGCATCTTCTGCCTCTTACCCATCATCATCCCATCAGAATTACATTAATACCCAACCTGCTTACGCTAATCAGTATCAACCTACATCCTCTTATGATCCATATGCATTACATCAACAATATCCACTTAATTCATCCAACCCAACCCCGCCTGTCAATAAAGATCTAGAAGAACTCAAAGCCACATTAAAAGACCTCCAAGCGGGTACATCTAAGAAATCCTTCAAATTTGAGGAAATTTTCCCATATCCATTTGATCCTTCTATTTCACTTGTTCCCTTTCCAAAGCATTTTGAGATACCTAAGTTCGACAAATATACAAGAACCAAAGATCCCAAGGCCCATCTGCAAGAGTTTTATGCACAATGTCAGGATGTTCAGCATAATGACAATTATCTCTTGTGTATGTTCCCTAGAAGCTTAGGAGGACTGGCCTTAGATTGGTTCATGGGTCTCAAGAAGGGGACGATTTCTTCATTCGCTGATCTTTTCGAACAATTTGTCAAAAAATTCTCCTTTAATTTGGAAAAATACATTGACACTCTAGACCTCTTGAAGGAAAAACAACGTGATGGAGAAACTTTCACTAAATACCTGCAAAGGTGGCGAGTTGTTGCTAGTCGTATGAAGTCTCATCTCAGCGAGAAAGAAATGGTCACTCTTTTTGTAGCTAATTCCCATCCCAAACTAGCACATGCTCTTAATCTTCATTGTGTTACTACCTTCGTAGAGGTTATCGAAAAAGGCCCCATCATTGAAAGAGCACTTGTTGCAAAAGGGAAAATTAAATTGTATAACTCGGATAAGGACAAGTCATCCGGTGACAAATGTCGTTATTGGAATAAAAACAAAAATGCATTCAACGATGGCGTCACTGACACTAAACATGTTCAAGTGGCCAATACCTCCCAAAAGCAACAACCATCCATGCCCAATGCCATATCCATACCATAGGGGGCACCTCGACCCCCTCAACAATACAGTCAAGGGAATGGTAAACGCCAATACACTCGATTAGGAGAACCCCTTAGTGTCGTGTTCAATAAGCTCCTGCAAGCCAATTATCCGATCACATGTCCTGTGACCAAGCCACCCAATGAATCTAAGCCTAAACCAGCTTGGTTTAAAGAAAACAAATACTGTGAGTTTCGCAAAATTAAAGGGCATACCCTAAATAAGTGTTAGAGTCTGAAAACATACATCCAAGATCTTATAGATCGAGGAGATATTCATGTGGATGCCAGCCAGGCTTCATCGTTCAATGCTAAATTACAAATATATCAAAATGCTTTCCCTAAACATAACCAAGATCCTAGCACATCTAACACCAATCCACGCCCTAACAATAACAATAATTAGAATAAGAGCACTAACAACATCAGTTACAAAAATGTTCCACTTAACTATGAGGGTCTCATCATGCACATCGAACAAGAGGAACCATGTGTGTCTATGATACATGTCAAAGGAAAAGAACCTCAATGTGTTGTTGCCACTCATCGTACCCATATTACTGTCCCTGGAGCCGCAGTGCCATCCCCACCATCTCCTATGAATTCTCATTATAACATCCTTGATCATCTAGGAAAGACCGTAGCACAAATATCCATCTTAGATTTGCTAAAGTATTCTACTATATACCATGAAATCTTAACAAAAGCTTTATAGGATGCTCATGTCCCTGATAACATCGACCCCACACAATTCCAAGCCCTAGTTGGACATATGTCATCAACCTACCAACTAGGTTTCAGTCAAAATGGCATGCCTACAATCAACGCCAACCACAATCGACCCCTTCATATAGAGGTTCTTGTCACCTGACATAAAGTAAAGAGGGTCTTGATAGATAATGGCTCTGCTCTCAATCTATGTACATTAAAATTCATAAAGTAGGTAGGATATACCCACGCTGATTTAAGTAATTAGATTATAACCATCAAGGCTTATGATAATGCAGAAAGGGATTCTGAAGGGGTTATTGAGCTTCCAATTCAAGTTGAACCTATTATCCAATACACCACCTATCATGTCCTTGATCTATAACTCCCCTATAATCTTCTCCTCAATTGACCATGGATCCATGCCATGCAAGTCGTCCCATCCACCTATCATCAATGCTTGAAATTCCCATTTAATGGAATGGAAGTTACAATACAAGTTGATCCTCAGCCTTTTGAATATTGTCGCTCACTTGAAGCTTCATTCCCCCACTCCCATTACTGTCCAAGAGTTGAAATGGGACCATCGCCGACATCTTCATTCAATCCATCATCTAATTCATCACCCGTCACCACATTTTCCCCATCTTCTACATCTGATTCCACTATCACCAAGGTCTAGATCATTGACAAGGGATGTGGTGAGTATGAAATGTGTACTGCTTTTAATGTGGCAACATGCCACCCTCGCCACACACATATGGTCAACCCTCTGAATCTGCACCAAAGAAGGAACAAAAGGTAGTCACCTTGAGCTCCAAAAAAGTAGGCACTAGCACTTATGTATCTTCTGAGTTATTAGAGTATATGCCTGAAGATGATATAAGTCAATAGATATATCGAGAAGAACCTGAATCTACTCCTCCTTTAAAAGAATATTTTCAAGAGATGTACCCTTGTCCATCTAAGTACACTGAAAATCATAATTATCAGGGGGGAGGTCTTGGTCCAGAAGAGCTAGGAAGAAAGTAGCCAATCGACACTTCTGTACGTCCAAAAAATTCAGGCTTAGGTTATGAAAAAAAGAAAAAGGGTCCTGCAGCATCGATTAGTACCTCTAACAATGTCAGTGTAAGCGATGGTCTTTTGGAAGTATACTAGAAGAAGAATGCATCATACACGTGTACGATGATGTAGACCATGTAGACCTTCCATGTTTGAATGCCTATCTGTTTGCACCATTAGCCTTTCCCTTCGTCATCCCAAACTCATTGATTGGGACCAACGTGATAGCACACCTACCAATTCACTTACCTCAATGGATACCTATGTACACCTCATGGGATTGGGGGAAGATGAATTCCCTAGTTGCAAAAATAAGAAAAAGAAAAATTTAAAAGGGTCACCTAGTGAAAACCTCCTTGAGGCACTTCTTGACCCAGAAAAAGTCAAAACAAAGGACGTATCTGACAGTGAAAACCTCAATGAGGCACCGAAAGATGGGGAAATTCGTCTTCCCCTTGTAGGAACACAATGGTCTGAACAATCATCCATCTTGATAGAAGAAACACAAGAAATCAATTTAGGAACTGAAGAAGATCCCAAAATCACTTATGTAGCCAAAGTATTATCAGAAGAAGAATATTCCACCATCTCCACGATCCTCAAGGAAAGCAAGATCAATTTCACATGGGCATATTCAGACATGCCTGGATTAGACCTTGCCTTGGTTGTACACCATCTAGATGTGCATCCTAATGCAAAACCAGTTAAGCAGAACCTCTACAAAATGCACCCGCAAGTTGCCCTCTTGGTCAAGAAAGAATTGGAGAAATTGTTGGAATCCAAATTTATAAGACCCATTGACCACTCTGAATGGATCTCCAACATTGTGCTAATATCCAAACCTAATGGGGATGTCAGAATATGTATAGAATTCTAAGATCTCAACAAGGCGTGTCCTAAAGATGACTTTCTTTTGCCGAACATAGACATGCTAGTTGATTTAACTGCAGGACACGAGATGTTGTCCCTCATGGATGGCTTTTTTGGATATAATCAAATCAGGATTTCACCTGAAGATCAACACAAGACGGCCTTCACCACACCCTAGGGTACATTTTTCTATAATGTTATGCCCTTCGGGCTTAAAAATGCAGGGGCAACTTATCAGCGTGCAATGACCGTCACCTTTCATGATCTTATCCACATCATCATGGAAGACTATGTTGATGATCTCTTAGGAAAATCAAGAACTAGAGCATAACACCCTGCAGTCCTAAGAAAGATCTTTGAATGGTTAGAGCACTACAAGTTGCGTCTAAATCCAAAGAAATGTGTGTTTGGGGTTACGTCAGGAAAATTGTTAGGTTTCATTGTCTCTCGCAGGGGCATGGAAGTTGATCCAGAAAAGGTTAAACCAATCATGGATATGCCTCCACCACGTAACCTAAAATAGTTGAGAAGCCTTCAGGGTAAACTTCAATCCATCTGGTAATTCATTGTTTAGTTAGTCGATAAGTGTCAGTCATTCGCTCACCTCTTGAAGAAAGATAACACTTTTAAGTGGACTCAACAATGTCAACTTGGATTTGATAAGATCAAAGAATATTTGGCTCATCCACCAATTCTTATCCCACCAATCCCTGGTAAACCACTCATGTTGTACATTTTTGCTACTTCAGTGGCACTAGGGGCATTATTAGCCCAGCACAATGAGTCAGCAAAAGAAAGAGCCATCTATTACATTAGTCAGACCTTGGTTGGTTATGAACTAAACTATTCTCCAATAGAAAAATCTTGCCTCACCGTGGTTTTCAACTCAGAAATTCTGACATTACATGCTCAGCCATCCAGTAAAACTCATCTCCAAGGTTGATCCACTAAAATACCTGTTATCTAGAACAATTTTAACTGGTCGCATGGCTAAGTGGGTCATGCTTCTAAGTGAATTTGATATTGAATATGTGGATCAAAAGGCCATTAAAGGACAAGTGATAGTAGATCAGTTAGTCGATGCTCCCCTACTTGATGCACATCCTTTGGTGATGAAATTTCCTGATGAAGAAGTCTTTACAGTAGCAGAAGCCACCACATGGAGACTATATTTTGATGGGTCATATACACATAACGAATCAGGGGAAGGTATCTTGTTTGTCACCCCCCAAGGTGATTATATTCCAAAGTCATTCAGACTTTCCTTTCCATACACCAACAATATAGCAGAGTACGAAGCTCTTCTCACTAGCCTTAGAATCGCAATCAAATGGAATATCACTTACTTAAGAGTCTTCGACGATTCACAATTAGTCATCAAACAAGTCAATGATGAGTTCTTAACAAAGGATGAGAAGTTGTTGCCTTATAAGCACATGGTTGATGACTTTAAGAAATCTTTCACCACCATTTAGTTTGACCAGATCCCCAGAATATAGAACAAAGTTGTTGACGCAATGGCTACAATTGGTTCCTTGATTGACATGCCTAAAGATTAGATAAAATGGGAATTCCTAATTGAACAACTTTTAATCCCTGCATACGATATCCCTGAGAGTGAGATGGTGTGTGAAATCAGAGGTCCTGCATCCCCATGGTATGATGAAATCTATGCTTATCTCCATGGCAACATCCTACCCATTGACCTTACTCGCAATCAACGCAAATCATTCATCCAACGTACATCCCATTACACCATCATAGGTGATACTCTTTATCATCACGGATATGATGGAACTCTTCTTCGATGTCTGAACAAGGCTGAAGCTCACACTACTTTAATAGAGGTACATAGTGGTGTTTATGGAGCCCACTCAAACAGCATGGCCTTAGCAAAGAAGATTTTGAGAGCTGGTTATTATTGGCCTACATTGGAGAATGACTCTTGTAACTTTGTGAAGAAATTTTTACCTTTCCAACAACATGCTAACCTAATACATGCTCCTGCTCAAGATCTACAACCTATTGTAGTACCATGGCCCTTTTCTCAGTAGGGTTTCAATTTAGTCAGCAAGATATATCCTCCATCTTCTGATGGCCACACCTTCATTACCACTGCCATTGAGTACTTCACTAAGTGGGTGGAAGTCATACCACTCTCCCAAATAACAGGTACCCAGATCTCCAAGTTCATCCTCTACCATATCATCTGCAGATGAAAAATCCCCTCCACCATCATATCTGACAATGCTAAACCATTCAAAAACCAAGTTGTCAAAGAGCTCTGTAACACCTTTCATATACAACACCGATGTTCCATGCCCTACTATCCCCAAGGTAATGGACAGGCAAAAGCCACTAACAAGACTCTAATCAAAATCTTGAAAAAGGTTGTTAACAGTACTGGTCGAGATTGGCACCTCCACATCCACCCCGCCCTTTGGGCTTACCACACATCCATCCACACTCCCACTGGCACCACTCCCTTTTCCCTAGTCTATGGTGTTGAAGCCATCTTGCCGATTGAAGTTGAAATCCCATCTCTAAGAATATCTTTAAAGAATCTCATCACCGAAGAAGAATCGTGGGTTGCTCGCCTCGCTCAATTGGAGCTCCTAGATGAAAAGAGGACCAAAGCATACAATCACCTTCAGGCATATCAAAATCATCTAAAGAGGAGTTATAACAAGAAAGTTTGTCCCCGCCAATTTAACATTGGGGATCTAGTTCTTAAAGAGAATCAGCATACACAACAAGATCGAGACAAGAAGGGAAAGTTTGAACCTAATCGGTTGGGTCCTTATGTCATCACAACAAAATATGGATCAGGGGATTACCACCTTGCCACACTTGAAGGGGAACCCCTCGAGGATCCTATCAACATAATGCACCTGAAGAGGTTTTACACTTAAATCAGTTGGGTCCTCCTATCTTGCCATAATCTAAAAAATACAAAAAAAAAATTAGAAAAATCCAAAAATAGTAAAGAGAAATAAATTTGTCCTATGGTGAAAACCACTCTTGGTGGTGCCTAGGATAAGTACGGTTGATGAAAACCTAGTGACATGCGTCATCCGTAGAGAGCTTAATCATTATCTACCTTGTGTCCTAGTTACTGCATGTCTCCACATCCTATCTGATCCTATCACTTCATCTGCATCCCAACCTTAGCCACTTGGTATGTTTTGATTGAGCATTGGACGATCACATGCTATCTGTCATCCTGAGCTTTTATCCTCATCTGAGCTTGTGTCATCAGTCTGGTCATCTTGTTAGTTTGTCATCCTCTAGGCTTCTTCATCGTGTTAGTCTCCACTTAGATCTCATCCGGTCATGTTGGTCTCTTTGGTCTTTGTCAAACTACATTGCCCCTGCGCTTTCATGTAGGCAAGGCTGATCATTTGATCCGCCCCTTTGTCACTTTGATTTTCTTGTTTCCATCCTACATCATCTATCTCCATCATCCCCTTTGCGCTCTTATCCATAGTCGGTCATCATTTGTCTTTTCTGAACTATGTTGCCCCTGCGCTTTCACGTAGGAAAGGTCAATCTTTTGATCCACCCCTAGGGCTTTCATTTGCTTTACTTTACTTTGTCATCATCTCATCGGTCTCCATTGGTTCTCTTTCCACTTTTATCCATGATCTTTTCTTGAACTATAAGGGCTCTGCGCTTTCACGTAGGCAAGGCTAATCTTTGATCAACCCCCGAGCCCCTAGGTCGTTAGGGTGTTTTGGTTTTGTGTCAGTCTTTTGTCTTGTCTCTTGTGTCGTGTTGTCAAGAGTGACCTTATCCAGCTATTTCTTCACAAACGGGATCCTCTAGTGTCAAAAGACCTAGTTAATGACAAAAATCCTGTGTCATCTAGGTCATTTTAGTTTAGTATCCATCATCAGTCTCAACAGGATGCATCCTTCCTAACAAAACTCATCAATCCCATCCATCCTTGTAATCCTATGGCAAAGGACGTTTGAATTTGATTGTGATCTTTTAATGCTTTTGGATTTTGTTTATTGTTTGAGCTCCCTATTACAACTAGTCAAGGTTGCCATAATCTATCATATTATGGTGTGTTTTGATGGGTTGACATAGAAGCATCTCTTAATTGTTTATTGTTGTTGTTTGTTGGGTTGTTCTCACGTAGGATCTCCAAGATCCTATGTTACGTTGCGGACATCCCTTTGTGCTTGTGGTTATTCCAATACCTAGCCCAACCAAGGTCTCCGCGACTTTGGGGTGTTGGGATAACCTTGTCTGTTGTGTTTGTTTTATGCATTAGATGCTAACTTTCCTTGGTTACATATACCCTGGCACTTGGCGTCTTATGCTATAGCAAAAATTAGTGCTCCGAAGATGGAAAATTAAAATTAGGATCACATTTCATAATCATTTATGTTGCATTCATTCCTAACCATTAACCTATGATTTTGGTTGTGCAAATATTCCCCTTCCCTTTCTCTCATTCTTCTCAGGATATCTATGCTTTTTGACAAATGTAATTTCCCATCATCTACCCACATTCCCACGTAGGTCCTTATTGACACTTATGTTCATTTCATGTTGTATTATATGATCATTGCATTTACATTATTATCTTATATTAATTTGTTTCGATTAATCATGATCGGTTCATTTTTTATGCCCATACATTTCGACATTAGTTTATATCATTAACATGCATCACATTAATTCCATATTCATCATACACAAAATCATAAATCATGCATCAAATTAGGACCATATCCGTCATAGATAAAAAATTATAAAACATGCATCACCTCCTGCATTACACATGTTAGTGGCATCCATATAAAAATCTACATATGCCATCATAAACATGTTGTCATCATAAAATCATACACATACACATATGCATAAATAAAATCATCCATCATAAACATAACATAGTGTCAATAAGGGCTATCGCATATCATATAAATATCAAAACCAAATATCCATCACATGGTCCATAATAATTTCCATCAAAAACATGTCCATTATATACATCAAATCACAAGTACAAGGATCTGCATCACTGCTACTTTGTACTATCCATCCACCTTGCACCTGTCAAAATCTGGTATCTTGTCATCTACCAAATGAACTGCCCACGTCCGACCTCTGTGGAGAGTCAGGCACTGGCCCCCTGTGAGGGAGAGTCCCTTGTGACTTAGTGTATCCTCGGGTCTGTGTCCCTAGTGACTTGGATGGCATGGGCATCTACGAAGTCTGACGCACATAATGAAATGTGTGTTGTGCCAGATCTGGAATTGCATGTTGATAGGCGATCATCCAGTAGTTCACCTCCCTCGTGTACTCGACACTCTTTGAAGCCTAATATCTAGCGACATTCCATTCATGTTTGTACATGTCTCAGTCTCTGATAATAAGTCCCCTCTCCTGTGTCCATGCATCCTAAGCCAACCTCAACTGATCTCTCTTTGTTGCCAGTTGTGACATCTGCTATGTGATCCTATCTCTCTCATCCTACATCTATACCTGCATGGCCTATATCTGAGCCTACAACCTCTCCACCCCTAACCCTGCCTCATCCCTATCACCCTGTGTTGCCTATGACCTACTCTGTGCCACATCTCTCTTTGCGATCTTTTCCCGAGCCACTACTGCATCCCTCTCTCCCTATAGGGTTTGCATCTATCTCTGTATGGCACCCATCTCCTCCTGCATCACCTGTATCTGCATATGTCCTCTAGCTCTCTCACCCTGTAAACCCTGTACCTCTGCATGCAGTGTGTCTCTCTCTGTGTACAAGCTCTAACTGGGCCTCTACTGCCTCCACCCTCGCCCTCGCCTCCCCTAGAGTTGTCTCTATAGTAGACACCATGTCCTAGGGCTTAGTTCTCTCCCCCAACAGCCTATCATCTGTAACCTCAACACCTCCATCTCCCTCTCAACCTGTTGTTGACACCCTATTGAGACCTGCTATGCTGCCCCTCCAAACTTTGGCTGTCCCCTCACCTGCGTTATGGTCATCGTTGTCTGTAGTCTATCCTGATCCCAAGTCACCCTGGCCAACTCACCGTGTACTCCCTCTATCTTTGCTCGCAGCTCATCTCTCTCCCTCTCCATATCATGTACCTCTGAGGTCAGATGATCCACAATGAAACCATAATCCCTTTGTCCTACTACCTGCACTCTGCGCACCTCAGCCTCTGCAATCCTTAGCCTTTGCTCTATCATCCATAGCCTCGCCTAGGCCCCCCTCAATAAAACAATAGGATCCTCAACTGGTGCAGCTAGAACTACGGCCAACGGCTCCACCACGTGAACATTAACATCCATCGCATCCATCCCTACCTCATCATGACCCTGCTCAATCCTACTCGCCACCTGAATCCTCCTTAGTTTTCCCCTCCTCCCCACCGTCATCTGTCATCCTACAAATCTCACCTCTCCCTCAGGCTCATCTCCCTCCTCACTCATCCCTATCTCTAGCACGTGGGACTCCTGCTCAACTCTGATCTCTATCTAGGCCCCCCTTCATCGTCTACTCCTCGTCACCCTCTCAGACTGACCTCCAGCCCTAATCTCACCCTGTGCTCCATCTTATTGTCATGTAGCCCCCACATCCTCCTACTCAACCCTACTCACTAGAACTCTCCTCAGCCTTACTCTGCTCCCTATGCCTGTCTAATGACCTACAACTCTCGCCTCCCCCTCAGGAACATCCAACATCTCAACCTCTGATCCCCTTCCATCTCCCTCTCATGCTGCATCCATCTCTGGCCCTCTCCCATCACCCAACAATGTTGCATCCATCCTCACTCTATGCTTCCTCTGTCGTCTCCTCCTCCTCCTCATCCTCTTTGGTTGTCATGTGGCCCCAACCTCCTCCTGTGCTCCATCATGTTGTCCTACAGCCCCTTCATATTCCTATTGCCCCCCGACCCCGGCTGCCTCCTATCCTCTCTGTTCTTGTCCCCTCCTCTCTCTCACATGTGTTGCACTCAATGCCTCTCGGTAACAAATGACGTGCATATCTCTGTACAGATGTGCTAATACACATGTGCCCCACGAAAACTATCCCTCTCGTCCCTCGATAATATGTCGAATCACTTCCATAAATCGTAAACTGTAGAAGCGCCTGCTCTAGTCTGGCAACAATATCCCACTAATCAGTCCACACAGAAAAAGTGGTAGTGGTGGCACCCTCAGTGGCAAACATCAGTCCACATCTAACTGCCCTTTCTGCATGAGCTGATCATCTTGTCCAAAGAGCACAAATATGGTGTGATCTAGCTCTACTCCTGTTGATACCACCTCACTCACTAGTTGTCTTGCTATGGGTAGCCTCAGGATGCACCACACATCCTCTAATGTAACTGTCATCTCTCCTGTCGAAAGATGGAATGTCGATTTCGTCAAACTCCATCACTCTATGAGTGTCGTCAGCATAGCTCGATGGGTCCTAATCGACAAATAGCCCAATAAGTGCAATAATCTTGCCTGATCTAAGGCATGATGGTCTGCTCCAGTCATGGCCCCCATGGTCACTACTAACACCTCTAAATGTCTCATGGGTCCACACCGAGTCAAAACTCTACATCCACACCACTCCACATGTCAATTTGTTTACTCTTTTCTCTCTCCCAGCCCCAGGAAACCATATTGCTAATTTTTCCTTCTTTTCTCACTCATCTTTCTTTTTCAATTTCTTCCCTCCCCTCTAGGTCCCCCTTGTTTGCTTTGGGCGCCATCACCCTGGGAAGGGGCAGACCCGCCCTGATCGATGGGCAGACCCGCCCCGACCCAGGGAGGATTCACCCTTCGCTAGGGCAGATCCACCCTTGCCTAGGGTGGACCCACCCCTGGGTGGGGCAGACCCACCCTCTCTAGGGCAAACCCACCCCCTTGTCGGGCGGACCTACCCTACCGTGGGGCAGACCAACCCTACTCCGGGGTGGACCTACCCTGATGTGGGGTGGACTCGCCCTCTCCAAGGTGGACCCGCCCCGCTCTAGGGCGAACTCGCCCTTCCGTGGGGAAAACCCGCCCTAGCCCAAGGCAGATCCACCCTCGGCAACCCCTCTAACTACCCATTTACCGAAATAAAATGGTTTTTCCCTCAACCCATTTTCCTATCCTATCCCAACAACAAAACCCAACTTTTCAAATTCACATAAACATTACGAAATAGATTAAAAAATGCTTAAAATACTAGAAAGTGTTTTGTTTCTAACCTGGCGTGGGACCACGCACTCACGGTAGAATCTCCTCATCTCATCCCCCTAGTGGATAATATTTGAATCGTAGTCCTTCGGCTTCATGGCTCCCTTCTTCCTCTCCTCTTCTCTCTCTCTCAACTACTACAGTGCAAATGAGGTAAGGTAATTTCTAAAATTACCTTATATAACTTTTCCCTCCTTTTTCACTAAAGGGTATTTTTACCTTTTATTTAAACTTTTTTTTCCTCCAACTAATTCCCTAACTTCCCGAGGCCGCCATTTGCACACCATATGCCTATTTGACTTCGTTCAAAAGTCAAACCTGCTTGATTTTCGAGCTCTATCCAACTGTGCTCTCTATTTTCTCATATCGAGAAGTCATCCAGGGCCCCTTTTTCTTCCCCAATCACCCTCTCAAGGGGGAATACCCTACTGTTTTCTCTATTTTCTCCGTCATAGTCATTCCCTCACAAAATTGAGGCATTTTTGTTCATTTCCCCTCCGTTTGGGCAGCTCATGCATCTCTCCCCATGTTGGGGCATCTTTTTTTGGTCGTTTCCTCTATAGAGTCATCTACATTTTCTTTTCTTTGAAACACTGTTATTCTAACAATATTTCGAAGAGGGGAAAAATGTAAATATCTAAATTTGACCACTTCCACATGGTCAAAATTGTTTACTCTATTCATCTATTTCATCAATATTAATTAAACGATTTATTTAATTAATATTTCATTTTTTGCCTAAGGTTCCTAAAGTATTTAATTGAATAATTAAATACTTTACCTTACCCCCCTTTTCCTCTCTAAATTAAATAAACATGTCAATTTTATTTAATTTAGTCATTTGGCCTTTTAAAATCAATTTTAAATTCCTCATTTTTCTCTCTCCTTGTCACGTCCTCCATAATCCTCTTCTAATTTGGATTAATTTAATTAATTCATGATTAAGATGTGCACACCCTTAATCGGGGATTAATGTCACATCCTCCAACTTTTTCCACTTGCTTCTAATCCCCTGTTAATTTTCTTAATCATGTATTTGCACAACCATAATTTAATCATCCTACCACATTTAGCATACCCTTTTGGTCAACCTCTTACATATTCCATATTTGGCATTGACCCTCTTTCCCATGTGAATTTTTAATTCACATTTATTCATCCAAGATTCCCCTCTTCCCCATGTGAATTTTTAATTCACATTTATCCTTCCAAGGTTCCTTATCCCCATGTAAATTCTAGAACATTTGACTTGTCACATCACTCACATGTGCCAAAGTTTTCTAGAACCTTTAACCTCTCACATCACCCACATGTGTCAAAATCCTACCTTTTTGGGAACCGTGTCTTATCCACTAGATTCTTCCAATCATGTGAATTTTTAATTAATTCACATTTATTTTTCCAACTACTTTCCTCTTCCCCATGGAGATTTTTGAGGAATTCTAAACTTCCTCAAGTGTCACTTTCATTCTCACTTGGGGACAATAAGTTCATTTTTGAGGAAATCTTCTCATCTCCCAAGATACTTTCCAAGTACTTGTCCTTCCTCCACATCACATGTCCTTCTTCCACCTCACTTACACCTCATCACATCTTTGGCCACTTCACCTTCCACATGTGAAGATGTGAGGGCTTGTGAGTCCTCAACTCACCATAGCCCTTCATCTTGGCCATGGTGGCTCAATTTTGACCATTGAATTCTCTAGAGAATTCAATTCCATCTATAAACACACCCTCTTCTAATGCATTTAGGACACTTAGTCATTTTGCACCCTCATGCTATCAAATTGTCAAGTCATTTGCAAGCATTATCCTCCGTTTTCCAAGCCATTTCAAGCATTATCCACTAGCATTAGAATTTAAATTCAAGTGCATTTTCTATTGTAGCTTCACTATCTTGCATCCACTCTATTTTATAGCCATCCAAGGAGCACACAAGTCCACAACATCAAGGGCCAACCAAGGAGTTGCACAAAAGGTATAATCATTATTTTCCTTTATCATCTTTCTTTTGTGTTTTATTCCTTAGGCTAATCATTTGAAGTGATTCTTGTGTTTTCCTTTTTTGCATTTTAGTTATTTTGCATACTTAGGTTAGAGTAAAACACTAGGTTCATAGGGCCAGCTTATCCTGCAATAACAAGTGTGTGCTTCTTTTGCAGGGACATTGTTTTGAAACTTAGCGGACAAGTGAAGAATCCCTTCCTCTTGACGCTTTTCACACTATAGAAGGTAATATCAATAATGCACACCTGCCAGAACAATTCCAAACCCAACACTCGATTAGTCACACATGTCAGAAGGCAGAAGGGTTCCCTAGTGAATCCTCGCATTTGGATGAATGTAAAATTCACTCCAAAAAACCAGTCACACTTTGGAGTGAAATTTTGCATAAACTATGTATGAGTCAAGGTGAGTCGATTAATACACTACCCTCCTTGGAGATCTTACAAAATTAGAGTCAAGAAATAATCCAAAAATGCGTAATAATCAAAAGTAGAAGAGAGGAGAGGGGTCCAGACAGAAACTGGATTTTTCCTCCTCTTTTCATCAAAGATAGACAACTCTACCTGCTTATCAAAGAAGTCAGGGTTTTGATACAAAAACATATAAGCAATATAAGAGACAAATCTGAACTTTTGTTCAACATGGTACTTGTTAATTTGCTCTAACATCTTCACTACAATGTGCTCTGCAAAATCATACTAGAAGTAAGAATTTTGCCTGCGAAATTGGAAAGTTGGGCCCAATTGAAAAGAATGCACCTCTTGGTCAGTGTCCAGACCGAAAAAAAATGCCATCATTGAAAAGGCATCTCGCATGTCTTCCTTGAAAGCACCATGTGGCGCAGGAATTTTTGGTGGCTTCTCATGTTCTGCTTCAATCCTCTGGGTTTCTTCATTATAAAATTCCAAAGCCTTATCCCTGGTACTCCATATATGATCTCCCTGTTTAGGAGTGAATGTATCCACTTCCATCCCTCTTTGCATAGGGTTTGGAATGTATAGCATACTCCAGATGGTAGCCAGACTAATTTTAACAGACAGAGTCTGACCCTCAATAGTGCCGGTACTTGGGTTAAAATTCCTAATGGTCGTATCGACCAATTTTGGGCAATAGTGCACTGCTGGGACCATATACTGAGGAGGTCCATTGGACCATACTTTTTTTTGCAGCCGACAATGCCCTTCTGGACACCTTCATTCTTTCGCAGGCTGCCTCTCTCAACCCTTTAGGGTTCTTTGCGAGAAAGGGATCATGAACATTATCCCAATCTTCTTGAACTAAGCTTTGGTCTCTGTAATTCTTGGGCTTGTCCAATACTCTTGTGTTTTCCTATTTCGGCTTGTCAGGAATACCCGGCGTAGCATAAGAAATATTCTCAAAGACATTAATGGCTGGTGTAGCTCGCAGAGCTTTAGCTAAGCTTTGTGTCGTCACTTACCCAACTTCTTGGCTTGAACTTTCTGCCATTGTTAATTTGTAGGAAGCTCCTTGCTTTAGCCTGAATTTTCTGCAACTTTACTTCAGCTCTGGCTGTGCGCTAGGAATTGCTTTTGCTCTTGGCGGTGTATTTGAAAAGACCTTTTGAATGCCTAAATTTTTTGCATGCAATACTTAGTTGTTTTTCTCAAGGTGGTAGACGAGAGTTACCTTTTTTGCATTTAATACGACATGTACTGCCATCCCTTCGCTTGTGCGAGATGAATTACTTATCATTTCAATATGAAAAGAATTCATAATTGCAATTAGAAACCATGTTGTACAACATGATTTTCTTGGAACTTGAGCGGATGCTTTGCATGCAGCCTAAGTATTCGTATGCATTGGAAATTAATATCCTAAAAGGAATGATTAAGCCAAAGATGCGTTCAGCATTTGAAAAGATATGGGCTCTGATTTGGAATAAGAAAAATACTTGGAAAATGACACCTCAGTCCCTGTCCATGCATAACATTGCAGATCACTGCCAGCAGCTTAGGATAATTAATTATCCTTCATTAGTTTTGCACGCAGCTAAACATACTCAATAGACGCAACTGGGTGGGAAATTCGAGCAGGCCTGGGCACAACTTTCAAGTCGGTACTCGATTAATATCACGTTTATGGTAAGTGGATTACCATGCATCTCCTTGCTTTTTCTATAAATAGGTATCTGAGTGGTAGCGAAATCACACTTAGCAATTTGAGCAGAATTAGTATTAGGTGATTGGTTTAGCAGTTTAGCATTTGTAGTTGCATAGCGTTCCCATAGGCTAGACTTAGGTGTTTTGCAGAAATAGTTTTAAGGTATTTCTCAAAGAGTCTGACAAGATGAACACCCTAATTAGGCTAGTGTCACATAAGTCTCAAATTGCCTTTTTTAGGAGAGATTTCTACCAGGCGCTTAAAAAGGATGACGAAGAACAAGCATTCATTGTCCATCATAGCCATAAAATGGGTCTTGGGACAGGACCACCTTGAGTATGAGGACAAATATAGAGTGAACACTGATGTGTGCTCACACTTTGTAGCCTCCATGTTGAATATAAGGATTCCCGAGCCTTTGATCTTACGTTTGGTAAAGGAAATTTTCCCCAAAAATACTTGAACAGCCTCAGGGAGGTCATTGCAAATGCTGCATATGGTGGGGGAATTCCAATTGCAAGCGACCTTCGGAGGTTTATAGAAGAGGACACTGTCATGTTGTGGCTGCCATTTTGAGTGGCTTTCGCCTCCAGTCGCAAGATGAGCACCGCCAGAGGGTCACTCGAACCTGCCACTTCATGTTTCGTATCTACAATGTGGTGTTGTTCTATGACATCGACTAGTACATAGACTTCAGGAATCTGGTTTTCCCTTCGCTTGCCTTTGCTCCATCGGATGATGTTGTTGTTGTTGATAATGCTCCTGTGGATGAGGATATTGTGGACGTTGTCATAGATGCGTTCGTTGTTGCTGCTCACACCGTGAACTGAAGACTTGCATTTTTCTTTTTGCTTTTTTAAAATCTCATAGTAATTAGTCCATTTTTGTATACATGCCTGAAAAAGGCTTTTGTAAAATATATAAGAAGAAGTAGAATAGAATATACTTTTGGAAGCATGGCCTATGAGCCATTTTGAAAATGTAAATATCAAAGCATATATAATGAAAATATATCCTTATATAATCATTTTGTTGTCTTCCTTTGGATTCTGCAACTAGGCCATCTTCTCTTTTTTAGCATGTATGTTTCAATTCAATTTTACATATGGTTGTTTTAATTTTTCTGTTCTACTCAACTATGAGTTTATTTCCCTTATTCTCTGTAATAATGGGTCAGTTGTTCTTTTTGCCTCAAACCATAGAATAAATGAAAAGACAGGCCAACAAAACAAAAGGAAAGAAGGGAAAAAGTGTATAAACATATTTAAATGGATAGGGTAAGTAAGCTTAATTGAATATTTTTAGGTGAATTATGTTGACCAGAATTCTCAGTGCTTCTTTTTCCATAGTTTCTAACTCATGCATTATGTTCTTTGCATTGAATTATTCTAAATGGGCCTTCCCAAAGGTTGTCAAACTATATGTGCTGACCTGGCTTGTAGCCCTTTCATTAAATTTTAGCACTAAGTCTCAGCACTTCAGAACTTGGTCGGATGCTTTCTTGTCAAACCACCTTTTAACCACTTTTTGGCGGTTAGTCATGGCCGTTAGGGACTTTTCCCTTTTTTCTTGTACTTCCAGCAACTTAGATAACCGCACCTCCATTACGCCATTTTGCTCCACCTCAAGAGATTTTAGCAATTGTAGTATTGGAATCTCCCTAGAGATAGGCAATAACACCTCCATTCCATAAACTAGCTCATATGGTGAGTCTTGAGGACTTGCTTTGGAGTTATGTGGTCCGCCCAGAGCACTGCTTGAAGGTTTTTATGCCACTCCCTTTGGTATTTTAACCCAATTCTTTTGAGGAGTCAGACCGCATTCTTGTTTGTAGTCTTGGTTAAGCTATTCCCCTGCGGGTAGTAATTTGATGATGTTTTAAGGAATATGTCGTGTGTAAGTGTGAATTGACTTACCTTGGAACCTAGGAAAACTTTAGCATTGTCGGAGATGATAGTTTTGGGTAGGCCAAATCTTGTCACCAATTCCTCTAGGAAGTCCACTATTTCTGCCTCTGTCGCATTCTTTAGTGGCACAACTTTTGTTCATCTCATGAAGTAGTTTGTGGCCATTAAGATCCATTTATGTCCTACGCTGGAGGCTAGATTGATCATTCTAATGAAGTCCAAACCCCATTGCGTGAATGGCTCATCAACCACTATCTGATTGAGAGGAATTGCAGAATTCTTTCTTCTTCCAATGAAGAACTGACATTCCTTGCAAGTTTTCACCAAGAAGTAGGAATCATTGAATAGCATCGGCCAAAAGTACCCCGCACACATGATTTTGATGGTGGTTGTCTTTGCGGAGAAATGCCCACCCGCAGAACTATTGTGGTAAGTGTCGAGGATCATTTTTGCTTGTTTTGTGATAACACATCGCAATAGAATGCGGTTAAAATTTCTCTTGAAAAGGATGCCTTCAATGAGCTTGAATCTGTTGTTTTTCAACCGATAGAATCTCCTCTTCTGAGAAGGAAGGCCCAATGGATACTTTCTTGTATGCATAAACCTTATTCTATCCACCAGCCAACAACCTTCGGACTCTGACTTGTTCATTAAGACTAGCTCTTACTACTCTTCTTCGATGGCCATTTCTTCATCCTATGCAAGATATTCGCATAGTCCTCTTCCCCGAACAATCTTTGTAGGATTGATCTCAATGTCATACTTGAGGATATTGGTGATCCAATTAGCTCTTTTCTCAGTGATTTCTCCTTCCATGATGTATTTGTGCACACTAGAATGTGCAACATAGACAATCACCTTATTGCAAGAGATTAGATGTTGGAACTTCTTGAGTCCCTTAACTATTACAAATGCCTACCTCTCTACAAAATTATAGTTTGTTTCATATTCTTTCAGAGTCCGGGAGTGAAATGCTATCGAATTTTCCCCCTTTCCCTCGTTATCTTTATGAGTTAAGAGAATAGCGATGCTTGACTTGCTACTGAATACATACATTATGAAGTCCTTTGATAGGTCTAGATCAACCAAAACATGAGCGGAAGAGATAGCATCCTTGACTTTCTCAAAGGCTTCTTTGGCTTCTTTTGTCCATTTAAATGTTTGATCCTTTTTCAGTATTAGGGTAATTGGCCTAATTATTCCTGCAAAATTAGAAATAAATTTGCTAAAAAAATTTACCTTTCCTAAGAAGGACTGGATGCCTTTCTTGTTGACTGGGAGATGAAGCTCTTTGATTGCTTTCACCTGCTCAAGATCAATTGAAATTCCTTCTTTGGACACTATGTGCCCCAGTAGTTTGCCTTGCGATACTCCGAAGACATATTTTTTGGGGTTCAGGGATATCTCGAACTCTTGGCATTTCTTGAACACCATCTCAAAATGATCAAAATGATCATCGTTGGATTTGGAGAACATTGTCAAATCATCCAAATAAATTAGGATAATCTTGTTGATTAGTTTGCTGAAAGCGATATCCATTGCCCATTGGAAGGTAGCTCCTACATTTGAGAGGCCAAACGACATCTTAGTGCGAACGTTCCCCACTTGGTAGTGAATGTTATCTTATGTTGATCCTCCTCTTTGAACTAGATCTAATTATAACTAGAGAAGCCATCTAACAGAGAAAACATCTTTGATCCTGTCACCGTTTGCAAGATTGACTCCATTGAAGGCAATGGGTAATGATCCTTCAGGGATGCTCTATTTAGGTCCCGAAAGTCCACACATAGGTGAATATCTCCATTTTTCTTTTGGACCAGGACCAAATTGGATACCCACGTGCTATGTTTGATTGAGAAGACAATTCGTGACTGGATTAGCTTTGTTAATTCTTGCACCATTAGCTCTTCAATCTTGGGATTGACTGGCCTTTGTTTTTAGCGGACAGGCTTTGCACCTTCTACCAACTCTATTGTGTGTTGAATGATATCGTGATCATATCCCTTGAGGTCATCATATGACCAAGCCACCACTCCTTCACATTTATCACAAAAGTCGATAAGCCTTTCTTTATCGCGATGCGGGACATCCTTCCCAACTTTGAGCTTTCTTGCATCTCTAACTTGAAGGTCCACATAGTCACTTTTGTCTACTACAAACTTTTGTTTGTCATTTCTTACATCATCACAATCAAAAAGGTTTTCGAGAGTGACCAATCCTTTTGGAAGCTTGTTGGATTTCAGCTAGATGATCTGTCCTTCATAGGATTCGGCGATCTTTGGTTGGAGCTAGTCAACAAATTCTCTCGACTACTAAATGAGTGAGGCAATGTGTTCATCACTATCAAGCACTTGCCAACTTTGGTAATTCTCTGGAATCGTCGATCAAACTATTACTCGTACATAGTGTTTTTGTGAATGAGATCGGAGGCAGGATCAAACTGAGATCTGATTGATGCCATGCGATCCGCATCTGTATTCTGTTCTCGGGGCATCGTCTAAATGTTGAAGGCTTCAAATCCCTCAATTAGGTCCCAAACTCGGTGTCTATAGGATCGCATGCGAATATTCTTGTTCGTAGAAATTCCTTGGACTTGATTGACTACTAGTTCAAAATCTCTGAACACCATTAGTTGCTTTATGCCCATCTGTTCTGCAAGGCTAATACCTTGCACTAGTCCTTCATATTCAACCTCATTGTTCGAGCAGGCAAACTGGAAGCGAAAAGACCTCAGTGTCTTTTCATTATGTGGGGATTTTAAACATATCCCGACTCCTGTGCCATTTTTGCATCTTGCTCCGTCTAAGTGCAATGTCCACAGTTCTGAGGCTTGGCCTCCTTCGAATTCTTTGACAACCTTCGGGAGCACTTGATCTTCATCATAGATGACATAGGTGCCCAGTCCAGTAGCATGGTAGTTGCCAAAGGGGTCGGTATCTATATGTTCACTCAAGAGAAAAACTTCTTGATCATTCTGGTCTCCAGTAACTTTTTCATCTTCTAGTAGCTCAGCGCAATATATTTCTTGTTTGGTGATAGAGGTATGCGTGGCTTCAAATTTAATCATGGCTTTATTGGCTACATGTTCAGAATGTAAAGCTTCAGATTCTATCTTCATCTTTGCACCATGGTTAGTTCTAAGGATCAAATGTGACCAATCCATGGACAAATATCTGCCCACTTTTTAAGTAAACTCTTGGGACAAATAGAGGTCGAACATGGGGGGAACATCTATGATCATAGTATCTTGTGGCACTGTGATACTAGGGAAAGTGAATAGGGTCAAGGGAAGTGCTTTGATGACACCTACGATTTTGACTATATTTCCATCAAGTTGCATTACTCCTCTTCTTAAGGGCTCATAGCTGACTCCTAAGGCCTTGACTATTTCCTTTGGCATAACTTTGGTGCTAGCACCGGAATCAATCATGACATTGTGTAATAATTTCTCCCTTATAATGAGAGTTAAGAAGAAGGGTTGAGGATTCAGCTTATCTCTTACTTCAACAGGGGCTTTTGCTATGCTTTTCACAAGAACTTTGGCATAAGATGTTTGATCAACAGCCTTTGCTTTGGGAAACTCATCCACTGGCGTTGCACTTATGTCTTCCCTGAGAGCCTTTTGTAGTAGCATCTTCTGTTCCAGAATGGCTAGGATATCCCACAAAGACACATTAGGGGATGATTTTTTCAATTTTTCCACCACATTGAACGATGGTGAATTTGAAGGTTTATGATCCTTTTCTCTTGTAATAACACAATTTCCCATCGTGGAAAACATTATGGAAACACTGCAGAGGTACTAGGAATCTAGTTAGAAGCACTCTTAAGTTGTAGACTGACTAGCTACGAGTCAACTGGTTCACCCATAAATCTCCTCTTTGAGCAAGTGTTGTAGTCAGATTGCACCTACGATGTTTTAGATGCAGATGTATCATTGGAAAACACCGCTTCTTCTTCTTCCATCCATGAGAAGAGTGTGTGGTTAGGAGCGATGTCTGCTTCTTGCTCTAGTGACATCCCTTGCATTTGTGTGGTGAGCACTACATTGTCCATTTGCGAAGAGGTATACACATAACTTCTAGGATTTGACATTGTAGCTTGGTTGCGCTACTCTGCCACCTTTTGTTGTAGGTTGTCGTGCGAACAATTTTGGGGCATGTGTGGATCACCGCAAGGGAAGCACCAGGGATTGGTGTCATCCGCTAAATTCTTTTGTCCTGCAATCAGCTCTCTGTTCGAACTTAGATTAGCACTCTGTAGCGGAGTGGGTACTGGTACTATTTGATTTGTTGTTTGTACCTACGAATTTGTGTGAGCGCCTCCTTGGAACTGGTTTTGTTGGTAAGAGGATCTTTCGCCTTGATAATTCTGGTAGGTACGATTCAAAGGTACGACCTGGTTGCGCTTGATAACAATTATATCATTAACAATAGTCTGCAACATTTCCTTGAACGCGCTCATCTCCTCCTTTGAAGAGTCGGATGTAGAGGCAAAATTTTATGGTATGCTCAGATACGTATACATGGACTAGGGAGGAGTCAATGTGCTGGTAGAAGGCATCTCTTGGGTAGGAACTAATATTTCTGGGAATATAGGAATGATGGACCGAGGCAGTAATTTCCTAGCGTCTATCAAATTGTTCTTCGCTTTAACAGCGACGCTATATGTGCCTGGTAGCGTCGTTCCGCCAAGAGACTGGATCATCATTGAAATTTTAGGATTGATAGAATTCAAGTAGAACATGAATGCTAGATCAGGTGGCAGATGGATATCAACTTGAATCCTCTACCAGCTTGTATGGAACCGAGCATTGAAGTCAACCATGGCTTCGTGTGGGGCCTGCTTTATGACCGAGAGTTGATAATATAGTGATGATCAGTCTCCTTCATTCGAAAATCTTTGATAGAAAGGCTCCTCGAGCTCATCCCAAGTACTGATAGTGTTTGCTTGCAATGTGTGGCACAAATCTAGTGCCTTGCCCCTAAAAGAGGCGGCAAGCAGCCTTAACACCACGTTTTGGGCTGTAACCCCATGTACCAGACATACGTCTGCAACATCTTGCAAATGTTTGGACGATGTTCTTGAACCATCTCTAGTGAATTTAGGTATAGCCTTCAAGGCAGTAACCGGGATAGCGACCCAAACAATAGGCACTACTAGTGCAACAAGAGGGCCTCCAGTATCCCATGCCACATAATTTTTGTTAGCGGTAGGTAACATGGCTAGCGGAAAGGGAGGAGGAAGTGGAATGTTCACTAATTGGGTTGTACGTTGTACTGTCCCTAATGGTGGTACTAATAAACCAGGATTATTTGCTATTTGGGACCTAGTAACAAGCCAATGGCTTATACACCCTTCTAAAAATTGGATTCATTAAGCTTAGTCCCACCGGGCATGCCAAGAAAAAGAAAAATTGTTGATGCCAAAATTTGGCAAGGTAACAGCCCTTTATGGGAAACTCAATTTATGGGGGACTTATGCGCTAAACTGAGTGACCTCCGGATTTTTAAAGAAGTTAGCTTCTTTTGTAATTAGGGTTTTGGAATGGGAAAAGGAAGTAGATATAAAATAAAGAATCTAACAAAGGCAATGCGCCATAATTTAGATGAAAGGCATGATAAACCTATCTTTTGGATATTATCTAAGGGTCTGCTTAGTGATTTACCATGTCTTAGAACAACAAAAATTAAGGATTGCAATATGAATATCTCATTCAATGACAAAATAATTCACACCCATTTACTAAAAAGAAGAGTCAAAAGACATGATCTAAACCAATAAACTTGCATTCAAATTATAGAAGTACGACAAATAAAACCATTCAAACAATGATGGCATAGTGTAAAGTTTATCAATAGCATAAGAAAGCAGAAAGGCCAAACAATGGCACAGTTTATGAGTTCTTGCAACAATATAAACAATAAAAAGGTTTGATCTCTCCAAAATCCCAAAATGCTAAAACTAGTAGAACTTGAAAACTATGCAGTCTTTGAATTCAGAAAAAATGTAACTTTTTGGAACCCTTGCTCAGAAGCAAAGAACAATATTTATAATGAGCCTTCCACCGCCTAGCGAGCAGTAACTGAGAAGATTCCAAATCTTGTGCAATGATGTTGAGGCAATGATTCCCTTGGCCATTGTAACAGAAAAGATTTGGGCCACATCATCTGATTTCCATCCATTCAAGTGCATCCCCTGTGAATGATGGTAGTGGTCCTAGCGAAGTCCCGTGTGGACAAGTGTCACCTCTTTGGATAGGTAGTTAGAACACGTGGTAGAAGATCACAGCCCTTGGTTCGCTTCATTCCTTTCACTGAAGTAGCATGCGCTAAAGAGATGTGTGGTAGTATATCGTTGTCCGTGGCCAATTTACCCTTCCTCTGTCGAAAGCTTACGCTAGGATGACACGTAGCAATAAATATTTTATGAATGTTTCTTGTGGGGTCCTCTAAATCCTTATGTGAACGCAAGCTATGTGGCACATGGGCGAGGACCGATGGAGAAGTGAAAGGAAGCGATCAAAATAACTCACGGTGGAGACACGTGGGAGCATAGCGGGGGCTGATAGAAGAGCAAGGAGAAAACTCCTTCAGAGAGCAATGAGCGGACACGTGGCAAAGGCCGCAGTGAATATCAAAAAGAGGCCGATGATATTCATTTGAAGGCATGGACCGGTACTTAGCCAAAACAACAAAACCTGAAGGGAGCATGGTGAATTTCGTATTCACAGGACCAACCTTGGTACTTTCATTTTTCTTATGATTGGATTAGTCACCAATTCTTTGATGATCAATTTCGCGACCCTTGGTCATTCTTGATTCACTATTGGAATTTTCGACATTTCCTAACTTAGAGTTGAATTTGGCGATTCTCCTCTTCTGAGTTTATTTTTGAATCTTCAGTGACTATTCCAAATGTTTGAAATTGTTGATCTTATATTATTTTAAGTTTTGTAACCTATTGAGTTCACCATGAACAATGATGAAATGTCAAAGGAGTAAATTGCGAAAAATGTCAGGATCTTGAACCTGCATCATGGTTGAATTTTATCTTACCAATTGTGAAGAGTGGCATACATATTGCTATATATGGTAATTGGAATGACATGCATTGAAAAGACTTACATTTCATTAAGTGATAGATATTAATGTATTCCATCCATTCATGCAAGATGTACTAAGGACTCTCATCTTGTATATGCTTGAAAAAATATACAAAAGTACTAGATAGACTATAGCACATAGATGCACGATGCTAGTAGATGGTATAGAAGGGAGGGATACCCCTTGTTTATGCTTTCTAGGACGGGTGCCAGAGAGAGTAGATTTTGCTTTTCCAAAATCTAGTTAAGTTGCATTTTATGCAGCAAGAGCTTGGCCAAGCTATGCAGTCATTACATGGGATGGATTGATTTTATTTACCCTCTCTCTATCATTACCTAACATGGAACTTCCATGTTCCAATAGTAGATATAAATGCATGTAGTTGGGTATGCACTGGTCCCCTTGCCTCAAATTATTTGAGATAGCTAGGTGCTTGCAGGGTTGGAAGATCTTCGAATAGGAAGATCTCTATGGAAGTATAAACCTCATGATTTGGCTAGAAAAGCATCCAAGTCATGATTTCAACTTTGACTAGTAGTGTGGATTGATATTCAGTGACAATTGAAAGTCAATGACTATACATGTGAGGATTGATAGTCAGTGACAATTGACTAGCCAAGTGAGGAAGTGATAGTCAAAGATGATTGATAGTCAGTAACTAGCCTTGAGTGGATTGATAGTTAGTGACAATTGATAGTTAGTGACTAGCCATGAGTGGATTGATAGTTAGTGATGATTGATAGATAGTGACTAGCCATGTGTGGATTGATAGTCAGAGACTTCATAGATCATATTTTGCATACCATTACTTGTTTACTACTTGTATAATGCACTATCATTGGTATAAGTGTGGTGCTTTGTAAACATACTATCATATGAATGATGCACTTGCACGTGTAGAGATATAACATGTATGTAGATTATATCTACTACTTCAATTATTGTTACTTTTGACTCAAGTACATTGACGATCTTGGATCGCAAATGAGTCTCTATATGAAAATAATTTTGTAAGGACAACATACCTTTGACAACTGGAGAATGTGCGTAGATGATCTGTAGACACACAAGAGTACCTTTCATGAAAGATGGTATGTGTATGAATTTTTTATATGTTTCCACTTATATAGGATCAAGTTGTGATCTAGTCAATATTAATCATATTTTGGAATTGTAATCCTTGCCTTACAATATTGACTTTTCCTATGAGGTGTTGATATTTGGAATGAGCTAGAAATAGTACAAGTGTGTATAAGGAAAGTGTAGACACGAAAATTATCTTGATTAATATCACACACTCACTAATGCCAGTTCTTCCTTAATCATCTCTTTACTAACCATTTAATCAAATAATCTTTATTTGATTAAATTAATCTAGATTCCTCTTTTAATTAAATAAATCAATCTTTATTTAATTAAATCCTAATGTCCTCTTTTAATTAAATAAATCAGCTTTATTTGATTAAATCATCATATCCTCCTCTTTAATTAAATAAATCAATTTTATTTAATTAAGTCATCAATCAATCCTAAAGTCGTCTCTTTAATTAAATAAATCAATTTTATTTAATTAACTTCTAAAGTTCTTCATTTAATTGAATAGATCAAATTTATTTAATTAAAACACTAATGTTCATTATTCCTCCCATTTGATTTAAATAAATCTAAAAATCTAAGTCAAATGTCAAAACAGCTAATTTCCATCTAAGTTAATTAAATCCTGATTAACTCTAACACTAATCCATCAAATTCTCTAGATTTTGCAACTTGCACAAGTAAATCAATTTAATTGATTTATAAATTGATCTATTTTCATTCAAAAGGGCATCAAGTTGGAATATTCTTCAAATTTGAAATCTCCCTCCCAAAGGTCTTATCCTCCAACTTGGCATTTATGACTCTTACAAGTCCTTTTTCTTGAGCCAAGTGGCATTAACTCCTCTTCCACATCTCCCTCCAACATGTCACTTCTCCAATTTCAAATTTCCACCTAATAGCATTTATGTGCACATTCATCAAAATGTGCTCCACCTCTCTTCAATAGCATGATGACAAGTGGCATTTTGTTATTGTTTGATCTTTAATCACACATCCTTCATGTTTCTCCATTCTTCCATCCTTCTTCCTTATAAATAGAGGCCTTCTCTATTGTATTTGGGTACACAATCTTATGCATTTTGAATCCATAACTCATAGCATCTTCAGGGCACACATTTCATCCATCATCCAAGAGCTTATCAAGGATTGGGAAAGGGCTACTTTCCACATCAAAGTAGCACCAATCCACTATGGGATAGGGTTTGATCATGTTTTCATGTGCATTCATTTAATTGTTTTTGTTCTATTTATCTTGTTTGCATATTTTAGCATGATTAAGTATTTCATAGGGATTCTCTATTTGATTTGCTTAATTTAACTAACAATACTAATGTTTGTTTGTTTTTGAGCAAAATGCAGAAAAGACATCTACAGAAAGATAGGATCAATGAAGAGGAAGCATGAGGAACTTGGCCAACCCAATTGAACTATAAGGGTATGGTAAGCACAGGTATGCATGTGCATGAATAAAAAATTTGAAGCTTGTGAGAATGTGTAAAATCGTTCCATACTCAAGCATTGAGATGATTAAATCTTATGAAGATAAGAAGAAATGTTTCAAAGAATATTTGAATTTGAATTTTATTATGGGTACTAACATGGACTAAAAGTGTTGTGTTGTTTTGGGGATGACCCCACAATGCAGTAGTTAGCTGCGAGCCTCTCACATGGGAGGTCTTGGGTTCGAGCTTGCTCAAGACCCATGTGTGCTCGATGCAACCGTGACAGTGAAGAAAGACACCAGTGGTAGGGAGAGAAGGTAGGCAACAACAGCGGGCAAGATGAAGCGACCGACGATGGAGGTTGATGACGATCACTACAGATCTAGGCTGCGAAGCCAAAGGTGATAGGAAGGGAAATTGCGCACCAATGAAGGTGACCACGCTGGAAGTTGTTGGCAAAAACAACTCAGTGCGCAGGCAATGGAGAGATAAGGAGGTGCGTGGTGGTTGGCAGCGGCGAGATTAAGGAGGGTGCGCCAATGGAGAGATAAGGAATGCACGCCATTGGAGAGATAAGGAGGCATGCCCTGCACGCAACCAGAGAGATAAGGAGTTACTGCAGTAGTAGTGGGCAGGAATTAACTCGACAACAAAGGAGCTATAAGGGAATTAAAAAGGCCGATCATATATGAGGATGAGATCCCTCAAAAATGTGGTCTCACTGGTTCATAGCTCCAATCAAAAGCATCTTTGCAGCCTTGGCTACATGTTCCTCGCTTTAGCGGTTTACCAAGCAAAAAAGAAAAGAAAAAGTGTTGTGTTGTTTCCATGAGTACCACAAGAAGATCATCACCATCGCGAGGGAGAGAACATTGTTAGAGAAGAGGTAAACTAGCTTTGTGAAATTGAAAAGGTAGTAATGGAATACATGTACGCACTTAGAAATTGATGCATGAATGTTCTTCTAAATGAGTGTGATTATCTTATTTTGAATATCATGTTTCATTGAGTGCATTTAGTTGATGAAAATGTTTACTAGATGTCTTATATGAGCTTGGATGAACATGTTTTGAATATAATGGAAAAAGGAATTGAAAGTACTTGTTTGGCGAAGAGTGAAGAGTCAAATACTTCAGTGACTATAGAGTAAGACATCAGGACGATGTCTCTTCCTAGTGGGGAAGGATGTCACATCTCATTCCAAGCGAAAAACTCAAGAGGAAAAATTATTAAGAAAATTAAGATTTTCTCATCTTTTTGGAAAAATGAGTTTGAAAAGAAAATAATGATAAGCAAATTGCTTAATTTATTGCATAAGTGTGTGTGCGTGAAATAATAATATAAGAGAATATATTCTTATCATTCGATAATTATAAATTTAACTATTGATATTAAGTTTTAAATAAGAAAATAAATGAATTATTCAAATAATTATTTGTAGTTACCAAAAATAAAATAAAATTTAAACTTGCTTGCATTTGTTTGAAACGTATTCACTTTGTAACTAAATGAATGCATGTATTCATTTAAATGTGACCACTCTTTTAGCTCATAACGGATTTTTATTCGATGCATGAGCATTATCATGAAAGGCAGAGGCTATATTTAACATGGAAAGAATGGAATCACCCTCAGTCAACTAATGCAATTATATTTGCATGAAATGGCGGTTTTAATGTTGTCAGTGTGTGGCAACCACGACAGAAGGCTCCAAGCATTTACCTTGAATGGAATTCAAAAAACAAACGATCTCAAGTAATTTTCTTCAATAAGTCAAGAGGATACCGAACAACATAGGCGTGGAGGAAAGCACGATTTGAAGGGAGATTTTGTCAGAAAAAGCAAGAGAAGAAGCTCGATGGCCAATGAAGAAAGGAGGTTTTCAAAAATAATATCAAGCTTGTCTATGTGCTTTGCATTTGGGTCGAGAGAAAAAGGTAGAGGTACGGCTATGGAATCTTCCTATTTTCCTTTTGAAGCTCTCTCTCTCTCTACTCATTTGGAAAATATTGTTTCCTTATTAGATATTTGTGTTGCATTCTAGAAGAAGATTGTTTCATGGTTGATAACCCTGTTTATGAGATTTGCTTTGATTAAGGAATGGCTCCCCATATTGGGTCAACTCCTTTAGTTGTCATACCAATTTTTAGACCATTCCCATTGGCGTCGGCCCTTAGGCTTGCCATGCCCACACCGATCCACCCCTATGTGAAAGAAGCAGGGTCATAGAAACCATTGCATGTGCTAGAGAGGGGAAGAATCAACTATTTTAAGACACCCCTATCGATTTAACTATGAATATCGGCTTAACCAAATTCCACTATCCTTTCTATTTTCAATGTGTTTACTGTTATTCTCTATAGCATAATCAACCCGTATATGAGTGGGATTTTCTTATGGTCAAACCTTGTGAGGGTTGTGCTCGCAACTTCCAGGTTATCATCATTTTCTCACCCTATGCATTTGGCTTAGAAGTTGGTAAGTCGTGGCTAATTCAAAAGGAACAAAGCAGAATGACTTTGTTGTTCCATCTAAATGAGAACCATTCTAACTGCAACCTTGAGGTGAAGCGATGCTTAGCATTGGGCTCTTAATGATAATCAAGTAAAGAGCCAACTTTTAAATCGATTCTTTAGTGCTTACGGAGCTATGGTTTTGTTGGTCGAACCAAGGAACGTTACCTTCATTCCATGAGGTTATATGTTTTTAATAGTTTCAATTTACCTTGTAAGATTCAGACTACTCATGATGTCAAATCATAAGGCACTGTTTAGAACAGAGCCATATCCTCTGAGTATAAGAAAGATGTCATAGCTGGCCGGTTGATGCATTTCCTTCGACCCCTTTACCAATCACTTCTCAAGAATAAAATGATGTTTATAAAAACATGTTCATATAGATATATGTAAATATACATATATGTATATAGTTTTCTAGTATGTTTATATGTGATGCGAAGATGCTGAGAAAACACTATCATCGTGCTCACATCTCGATTCCTATAGAGTTTTTAAATAAAAACCGTATTTTAAATTCCATAAAATTTGATGGAATAGATAATGAATGCCTTATATGAATATAATATGTATAAGCTTGAACGATAGAATGTGTAATGTTTTGGACAAACGTTGCATGTCCTACAAACTTGATAATTTGGGTTGTTGAAAAATTTAATTAATCAGAACAGGGTAACGACCAAAATATTGTTACCATAATATTAAAATTTTAAAATGATGTTTAAATTGGATGAATTTGAAGTCTTGATAGTAAGTTCTTGTATGAAGAAAGAATGTAAACCGGATGACATGTATCGTTATGAATGACCTCTAAACATAAACCTTGTTTTCAAAACATAACGTCACTTATCTAAAACTGAAGTATCATTATAGAATATTGAAAATGGAAGTATCAAACCTGTACCAAACTCAAGTTACCTTTAGTGTTTTAAATTCTAAAATGAATGATGATATGATTAGAAACATATCATGATGTTCATTTTGGGTAACTAGAATGAATAAGGATAAGTGACAATTTCAGCATAAAAATGAGCTGAAATCCAAACAAAAAATGTTTAAACTCTGTTTTAAACTCGAATCCGACATGAAGCTGACTCATATTTGTGACTTCCAGATGATGTCTAGAATGGAAATATTGAGTCCTATGACTGCATCACTAACAAAATTCCTTTTACTCTCATGAAACTAGAGGTTGTTATAGAGAAAATTATGCAAGAATAAGTTTTTTGATGAAATTAAATGTTCTTTTTATCTCAGAACATAATGATTATTAAGTAATATCATTCTAAATAATTAAAGAAGATATACACATATGTATATTTTGTTAGAAGGTCATATATGTGTACATGCATAAATACTCCATTTATGCATATACACATACATGTGATATACCTTATTTTTTATCATCTTATTACTTTACTTGAATAATGATTGATTGAACTCGTTGTAAAGAAGAAAGGGACAAGGTTTTTGGAATGATACCTTATATGTATTGGATGTTCTTTTATTATTCCAATTGAATAAAGACTAGAGATCAAGATAAATGGTTGAATTCACGTTGAATAATAATCATGCATTATGAACCATCGTACATGTAGATAGTGCTTGGATACATGACTCAATGACTATGTAGATTCATTCTAAAAGTAGAATCTCGTACTATGATTTATTGATTATGATTTCCCATGTAAGGTAGGAAATGCTTGCTCATAAAATCATCAAACATGTCTTTCATGATAGTCAGATAAGAGTTAATGTTGCAATCTCTTTGCTTAAGAATGTATACTCATATATATACCCATATATATGTATATACATACATGAGCTATACCTTCTTTATTTAATATTGCATATTTTATTTCCATACTCAAACTTGCATGTTCTTACATTGGATCTACGTAAATTTCTTGATATGCACTCATGAAAATATTTTTGGAAGGTTTGCATGCATGTAGTCATGTTATCATGATAGAAAACTAGTACTTGCAAAGATTTACTTGTTGCTTTTAAGAAATGATGGACTTAGCAATGTTGATGGTAATCTATCATGTAACCTTCATGAGTGATTTTGTATGTGCAAAAGCATCAAAACCTTGTGATTATCATGATATGATTAAGATATTGATTTGATTTGCTATACACATATCCCATTACTCCTATTTAGTATTGCTTTACTAGTTTTCCTCGTGTTGGGTCAGGTATTCTTCAATGGACTAAAGAATTCTGGGGAAGTGATTCATTTTGTGGTAGAGCAAAAACATGCTCTAACAAAGTTCTTGCCCTTGAAGTGGTTGAAGGAGCTTCAAGCTCAAAAGGTATCCTGTCAGGAAGGCTCAAATTTTTAGTATATTGTATAGTCTTGCTTACAACCAAGAGGTCTATTGTAAGGGAAATATTCCCATATGAATTGCCTTGTAAATGGCACATGTACTTCAAATTATTAATTTAATATAATTATTTATCTTTTTCTTGTGCAATGGACACATGTCTTTCTATACACATGATGATGTGTAAATTATGTATTTAATTAAGCTAAAATTATGTTAAAATTATGGAGGTCATTATAGTTGCACCTGTCCAGAACCAAGACACCCATAATCAATCATGCGATCACTAATTTCAAGTCACTAATGCGTCCTCGGTGCCTGTGCAAGTCAATCTGGTAGCTCTCCACCCATAAGGAATTAGTATCCGAAACTTGAAAAATGGCCTCTAGGCCAATATCTGTGTCATGTATAACTCTTGCACTGTGAATAGGTACTTGAAGAATGCACCAAACATCCTCCAGTGTGATATTCGCCTCACCGATAGGGAGGTGGAAAGAGGAGGTCTTTGAATTCCACCGCTCAATCAACACGGTCATCATCACCAAGTGGGCATGAATCTTTGGAATGTGGGCAATGAATCCTAAACCAATTGCTCCTAGAAAGAAGTTTTGATCATCCCCTAAATGTGCCAACTACGATAAAAAGTTGGGTATCCTCTCCTGAGATTGTAAGAGATGAAAGGTCTCCTACACACATCATGCGCACAGTGGCAAATTTTCTAAAAGTAAAAAAAATTCTAAGTCAAGCATCCTAAACTAGCAAGTGCACCACTTTAAACAAGTGTGTTGCACTATCATTCTTGCAACTACACTGTGTTTTTTACAAGTGCATCGCTTCTCACAAGTGTATCACACTGGTCCATTTTTCAAGTGCACCGCTATAAAGCAAGTGCATTGATCTAAACATATTCACTGCTTTGGTCAATTTCATAGGTGCGTGGCTAAAATACATGTGTGCGACACTTTTGCAAGTGTGCTTAGGGTTTAACATTTGCATCACAACAAGTGTGTCACTCTGGTAGAAGGCATATGCACGAGGTTTTGACAAGTGTGTCACACTTTTGCAAGTGCGTTGTTGGTAGCACAAGTGTGTCACTAATCGTAACAAGTGCACCACTGAAATCATAACGCACTTGTTGACCCTTTTCAACCTAAAAAATCAATGCATAAAAAATTATGCAAGCAAAATTTTGTGAGGTACGTATTGGGGGTCCTACATCGGCTGGCCATTGGAACTCACAAACTCGATCTGTGAGGTTTAGCAGGAGCGCATGGTTAGCCATCGTGTCAGGTGCTCTAAAGGGTCTCTCTCACAATCTCTCAAATTTTCAAACTCAAAGCGTGCAAATGACTTGGAAAATTACCTTTGGCCCTTGTATAGGCATGGAAATTGGGGTTTTTTTACCTAATAGAGTGGTGTGAACCTAGGTTCTTGCTTTTTTCTCTTTGTTTTTGAGCTTGGCAGCCTCTTTAATGCATTTTTTAGTGTTTTGGAGCTTATTTTTGTGTCCTCTTTATAATTAAACTGATTTTAAATCCATGTTGTGATCTCAACCTAAAAAATAAAAAAATTCGCTCGATCTCTCGAGGGGGCAGTATACCAACATAAATTCCTTCCGCTGAGGCATAGTGGTGCATCCAAAAAAATCATGAATTTTTAAATTTTTGATCTGAGCAGTAGTGTTGATCTAAGAAGCATTAGTTCTTTGAACCAATGTAACTGGTACCTCGATTCAAAAAGGGGAAAAATGTAGACACTTAAAATTGTACTGATCAATATCACACATTTGATTGGATGTATTAACACCATTTTTATCCTAATTCGACCCTTTTCGACTATTTAATTAAATAATCTTGATTGTTTAATTAAATTCATCATTTTCTTCTATTAATCGAATAATCAACATTATTAGGTTAATTCACCCTTTTCATACTAATTTTCATCCTATTTGATTAAATAATGTAAATTATTTAATTAAATCCTCTAAGTCCTCTCATTTGATTAAATATTTTTAATTATTTAATTATCATTAATTCCCCTTTTGATTAAACGAGCTAATTGTTTAATTAAATCCTTAAATGCCCCCATCTTGCACAATTAAATTATAATATCTCAATTATTTAATTGAATAATATCTTTTAATCCCTTCAATTTCTCCCACTTGCAAAGGAATATTCTTAGGTTTATTTCTCCAATTCAAATTCAAACAATTTCCCTCCAACATGGAAATATCTTGCACATTCCTCCTAAAATTAGGGGTTTATGTTTGTTTGAATCAATTTCAACCCTTTATTAACTTTATCAATCCATGTGATCTTTTAATCTCATCCATGGATTTGATCCTTGATCCATGTCATTTCCTCTCATCCATTTCTATCCCTTGATTAACCAAATTGATCCTAGCCATTTATTCACCTAAAAATACTATAAATATCTCCATTTCATGAGCAATTTATCGACAAGCTTGAGAGTAATTACACTATAATCATTTTTAGAGCCATCTTTGAGATCATTTAGCCATTTTGCATCCATTTTCATCAATTCTCCATTAAAACATCACTTCAAAGCTTGCTTCAACAATGGGATTGGGAAAGGGCTAATCCTTCCACATCACTTCAACACCAATCCCCCAATGGGATCAGGTTTGCAAGTGTAATTGGGTTTCCTTTTATCAAATTGCTTTCAATTTCATGTTTAATGACTTCTTAGTTAGATTTTCAAATATTTCATTGGGAATATGAGTTAAGTAGGCTAAATGCTTGATTTAATTGTGTATTTCAATCATGTTTAGCTTTCTCATAATTCATGTTCACACATTGTATTTCTGGAAAATAGAATCATGTTAATTTTTAATTGAGATTTACTATATTTGTAGGGTTTTTATATTTAATTCATAGTGATATATTCAATTTTGTTGATGTACCATCATTGATAAATCCATATATTATGTAGCTTTTACCAATGACTTCTCTATCAAATAATGGATAATTTTCCTTAGGCATAATTCAAGGTCTTCTCAAAGTTTAAAGATTTCAAAGCTCTCATTAAGAACTAGGTATAGAAGATCATGATGTTGATGATTAATAATTGTGGATAATTTTCATTATTAGAGTTTGACAAAAATTTTAGGGAATTGTCATGTCCCCTTTCCAAAAATAGCAAGTTGAATTGGTTAATTAACCCATTTTTATTTTCCCATGGGTTAATAGGAATTTCAAAGGGAAAAATAATAATTTAATATTTCAAATTGTCCTAATATTTATTATTTTATAGGATAATTAAATACTAAATCTAAAGTTTCTAGCTTGAGGGGGTGTTAAGAATCTCTAAGAGTTATATAGTAGTTAACTAACATTTATTGAAGCATCTTCGTGAAATTGTCTTTTTACCAATTTTGGCTAACAATTACAAAGCAAGATCATATTGTGATTTCAAATTGTTTTCCCTCTCAAATATTAGTGTGGGGATTTTTTGGCACCTAATTTGGGAAAGCAACATATAAAAGATGAAATTTTTCTATTTGGCATTCATTCAATTGTTGCAAAAAACTTCTTTGGAACACTTGTGTTCTACATATCTTTCATGGATGAAAACCCACTAGAGATTATAGTTAGTGGATGAAAACCTATTGATTTTTGGGGTCAAAGAATGGAAACCATTTGGTTATTAAAGGAATTCTTGCATAGATATTACATTGGGCATAAAGCATACAAATTATTATAGCTTTGTGTTGTGT
The DNA here is from genome assembly GCA_007258455.2 of Sequoia sempervirens. Taxonomy (NCBI): domain Eukaryota; kingdom Viridiplantae; phylum Streptophyta; class Pinopsida; order Cupressales; family Cupressaceae; genus Sequoia; species Sequoia sempervirens. The sequence continues at coordinate 675,139,290 of VDFB02058242.1, read as the reverse complement.
GTATGTTGCAAGTTTTAGGTGAAGGGTTTGTGTGGAGTAGTTGCAATTTGGGAATAGAGTTTTGGTTGTTGTTTTTTTGTTGTGGAGAAGCTTTTTCCTATTAATTTATATTTCCAAATGTGTACCACCATTTATGAAATTTCATTCCTATTGATTCCAACTTATGTGTAGATTGTGTGTTGATTGAGTAGTTTTGCAGTGTTTTTTGGGTGTGGATTGTAGTAAGATAACCATTATTTGTTGTTAATTTTTTGATGTAGAAATCTATTTTATGTACTTTCATTGATAAAAGTTTTAGGATTCTTGGGTGCGAAAATTGATGTAATCGAGTGTTAGTTTGTTCAATAAAATTACAATTTCTTATGGGTACTCCAACTTAAAAGGATTTGAAAAATAAGTGTTTGCTTTAGTTTGCTGTAATTTTCTTTTTTAAGAATAATTTGAAAATTTATTTCATTGGGGATATTACATGAAAATGCTATTTTGAGACATAAGACAACTTTGTACACTCCTTAATAGAATGGAGTTGTGGAGAGACTGAACTAGGATCATGCTCAATGGAGATAGTATGGAGTAGAAATTATGGGTAGAATATGCAAGCATAATTTGTCGCCTAATTAAATAGTTATCCTACTACAACTCTTGTGGATAAATCCTCAAGGAGGCTTGGTTAGGAAAGAGCATTTCATGTTACAACATGTTATCAAGGTTTTTACTTGTGAGGCATATGTAAATGTGTTTGAGGAGAAAATATTTGAGATAAATTTCAAACTAGGGATTATATCTCCATCAAGTATAGTGATGGTGTGAAAGCTTATAATTTTTGGAATTATAAGACTAGAAATATAATGTATAGCCAGAGTGTGATATTCAAGGAGATCATGCCTTCATCTACAATTGTGCAACACAAATATGATAATATAATAATAGTTTAAGTGAAGCCAAAGATCAAGGATGATTACTTGAGACTAGAATAGAGGTTCAACAAGGACTTGATGATGAGGACAATTTAGAGAGTTTAGAGAAAGAAGAATAATTATCTCAAACCCCACTCTTTAGGAGGTCTATTTGATAGATAATCCAACTTGATAAGTACATCTCACATTATCTTAGATTAATATTTTATTTGTCTACCAACAAGGATGAGCTTGGAATAATGAAGGAGGAAATGCAATATATAGATAGTAAGTCTTAAAAGAAGGCCATGGATGAGGTGATGGCACATCGCAAAAAAACAATACAAAGGATATGGTTGAACTTTCTAAGGATAGAAAACCTATTGGATGCAAATGTGCTTTCAAGAAGACATATAGTTCAAAGAGAGAAATTGAGAAGTACAAGGTAAGGTTAGTGGCTAAGATCAATTCTCAACTAGAGAGATTTTCTTTCAATGAAATCTTCTCTCCTATTGCAAAGATAGAATCTATTAGATTCTTGTTATTTTTTATTTTTGTGTTTGAATTTTAGGTTGAATAGATGAATTTGAAAACTTTCCTACTTGAAGATTGAAATGCTATGTGATACAAAAAACACACTTTATTATGAAGGGTAATAAATACTTTGTTTGTAAGTTGAAAAATTCTTTGTGTAGTATTAAACAGCTTCCCAAGATGTTATATCATAATTTTAACACTTTTATCTTAAAATCGGGATATGTTAGAGTGAATTCAAATTGTCACTATAGTAGAACAAGCAAATAGCGTTAGATTTCAGTGTATTTTAGTTCACGAATTGGGCGATTTGGCTGGCACTAAACTCAACGCAAACAGGCATGGACATCTCAGCGCTGACTTTCGTGTCGAACGTTATGCTAGAGTTAGCGTCAGAAAATCACAACGCCCCCATTAGCGCCTAAAATAGCGCTGGGAAATAGCGTCAAAAATAGCACCTCTGTTAGCGCCTAAAATAGCGTCAGGAAATAGCGTCAAAAATAATGCCTAAATTAGCACCCAATTTGGCTTCTAGTTTTGCTTCTATGTCTACTCCCATTTTTGCTTCTAGTTTTGTTTCCAGTTTTACTTCTGGTTTTGCTTCTAGGTTTGCTTCTGATTTTGCTTCCGATTTTGTTTCCAATTTTGCCTCCAATTTTGCTTCCAAGTTTGTTTCCAATTTTGCTTCCAATTTTGCTTCCAATTTTGCTTCCGGTTTTTCTTCCAGTTTTGTTTCCAATTTTGCTTCTGATTTTGCTTCCTATTTTGCTTCCGGTTTTGCTTCCAAGTTTGCTTCTAGTTTTGCTTCTAATTTTGCTTCCAAGTTTGCTTATGGTTTTGCTTCTAGTTTTTCTTCCAAGTTTGCTTCCAATTTTACTTCCAATTTTGCTTCCGGTTTTGCTTCCAATTTTGCTTCCAAGATTGCTTGCACATTTGCTTCCGATTTGGATTCCATTGTTGCTTCCTTTTTTAATTCTAAAAATGCTTCTTGTTTTGCTTCCATTTATTAATTTAATATATTTTATTTCAATTTAATTAGTTAAATATATCGTGCCTCTTAAATAACTCATATGATTATAGACTAAGTAATTTAATTATTTAACTCATGATTAAATAACAAGATAAAAAAAATTTTAGGTCGGTAACACAAAAAATTTGTATTGCTTGTAAAGATAAAAAAAAAAGTACATCTATTGTTCAGTGTCATTACCGACCAAAATTCCACAACAAATGACAAAAACCAGAGGCACCTTAACATGCAGAGTAAAACATTAAATAAACCTTGTAACCCCTGTAACTGTTTACCAGTAAAATCCTTACAAAAAATAACCACCATTAACAGTGTTCAGAGTTACATGCTTTAATACAACAAAAGCGAAGGGAGAATTCAAAATCAAACACAAACAAACACGACCAGTCTTAACGAGCTTCACCTAGACCCAACGGCTTCTTCTTCTGCTGCTTCCCTGACTTCTTCTTCTGGCACTTCCTTTTTGCTTCCAATTCCTGCATCTTCGCCTTTGCTTCGATGAAGAGTTTGAGCGTTTTCCATCCCAAACGCGCTTCCTCACGACAACGAGATTTGTATTTTCCTTCGGGGCAATGAATAAAGGGTTTGAGCCCCGGTCTCCCATAGAGCTCCTCAATTTCATCATCTACCAATCCTTCAGAATAATCTAAACCTACATTCAGAACCACGCATTTGAGAATGGACTCCATGCCTACTAGAAAATATTCATGCACAATTTTTTGCATCACCATCCTCACCATTTCCACGGGTTCACCTAAATCCAATCCCCACGCCACAATTAAGGAGTAAACGTCCATGTTGGTTCAGTATTTGTGTTTTAGAGAGCCGAAATCCCTTCCACAAATCATTTTTGCACACTACACTAGTCGCTCGTCGTCAACAAGGAAAAGGCCCTACAATCATTTTCCAGACGCCTCTCCATAAAATGGGCCCAAAAATCTTCCTAACCAGAAGGTGAAATTGGCTTCCATTTCTCCAACAACCAGCATCACCACCACCAAAGTTTGTTGCAGATTTTTTCTCAACCCTTTCCAAATGCACAATTTTAGCAGCACCTTGGAATTCTTTACCACTCTAAAAGTGCAAATCTAACTAAGAAACATGAATAAAAAAATACCAAGGACACCTCAAGATTAGCCAAAAGAGTGGTTCAACGAAAAGGAATGCAAATAAAATGAAACACAAATATTTTTACCTCCCTTGTTGTTGATACCTCTTTGATTGGCCCTTGCTTGGATTGGTTGTGTGCTCCTTAGATGATAGTTTGAATGTCTAAAATACAAGCTTCAATATACAAGATGATGAGCAAAGATAGCTAAATGATTGAAAAGGCTTGAGGATTCAAATGGACAGCATGTAGTTATCAAAATGCAAAGTGTTGGAAAGCAAATGGACAGCATGTAGTTGCTCAAATGAAGAAGTGTTGGAAATGCCCTTGAGGAGGGGGTATTTATAGGAGAATTTGAATTCTCTAGAGAATTCAAGGGTCAAGATTGCTCCAACAAGGCCAAGATGAAGGGCTATGGTGGGTTTGAGAACCACAAGCCCTCACATCTTGACATGTGGATTGAAATGTAAGAGGGAATAGAGATGAAATAGGTTGTCAAAAGGTACATGAGGTGGAAAATGACATGCACTGTAGGAGTGAGGAGATTTCCACAAAAAGGGATTCCTTATTCCCAAGTGGGAGTGAAAGGGACATTTGAGGAATTTTGGAATTCCTCAAAATCTACATGGGAAAAGGAAAGGTGGTTGGGGAAATAAGTGTGAATTAAAAATTCACATTCTTAGGAAAGTCTAAAAGATAAAAGATGGGCTTCAAAAAGGTGGGACTTGGTCACATGTGGAAATTGTGACAAGTCCAAGGTTCTAGAAGCCTTGGAGGAGAATGAAATATGAATTAAAATTCACATTTAAAGGAGGAATCTAGAGA
>VDFB02058242.1:675085387-675134877 GCA_007258455.2 Sequoia sempervirens | reverse complement strand
ATATGAAAAACCAAATATCAAGGACACCTCAAGATTAGCCAAAAGAGAGATAGAGTAAGAAAGGAAATGGATAAACAAAATAGAAACGATATCACCTTCCTTGCTGTTGATTTCTCCATGATTGGCCCTTGATTGGAATGGATTGTGTGCTCCTTAGATGATGGATTGAGTGACTAAGATGCAAGATTCTATATGCAAGATGATTAACAAAGATGGTTGAATGATTGAAAAGGCTTGAGGATTCAAATGGACAGTATGTAGTTATCAAAATGCAAAGTGTTTGAGAAGGAAAATGGGCAGCATGTAGTTGCTCAAAATGAAGGTCCTTTTTTAAAATGCCCTTGAGGAGGGGGTATTTATAGAAGAATTTGAACTCTCTAGAGAATTCAACGGTCAAGATTGCTCCAACAAGGCCAAGATGAAGGGCTATGGTGGGTTGAGAACCCACAAGCCCTCACATCTTGACATGTGGAGGGTGAAGTGGATAAGAGGATATGAGGTGGAGATGAGTTGTCAAAAAGGTACATGAGGTGGAAAAGGACATGCACCTTGGGGGATGAGAGGATTTCCACAAAGGGATTTCTTGTCCCCAGAGTGGGAATTAGAAAGGGACATTTGAGGGGTGCAAATTCCTCCCGAAATCTACATGTGGGAAAAGGAAGGTGGTTGGGAGGATAAATGTGAATTAAAATTCACATTCCTAGGATGATCTAGAGGGTAAAAGGTGGGCTCCAAAAGGTGGGACTTGTTCACATGTGGAGATTGTGACAAGTCCAAGGTTCTAGAAGCCTTGGGAGAATGGAATGTGAATTAAAAATTCACATTTAAAGGAGAGGAATCTAGAGCAAATAAATGTGAATTAAAAATTCACATAGGAAAGGGGGTCAATATAAAAAAGGAAAAATGGAAGAATTGACCAAAAAGTGGTGCTAAATTTAGCTAATGATTTTGGTTAAGGTTGTGCAAATATTGGATTAGGCTAATTAACAGAAGATTAGAAGCAAGTGGCAAATGTAGGAGGATGTGACAAGGAGAGAAAGTGAGGAATTTTAAATTGATTTTTAAATCAAAAAGAGGAAGAATGACTAAATTAAATAAATTAGTGTATTTATTTAATTTAGAGAGGAATAAGGTAACAGACAAAGTATTAATTATTAAATTAAATACTTTATCGGTATGAGACAAAGGGGGTAATATTAATTTAACAAATTAATATTAATATGATAGACGGAGAGACAACAAATTTAATCGTATGGAAGTGATTAAATTTAGATGTCTACAACAATTAACACATCTTAATCGAGGACTTGCTATTAATGAAGTACTACTTCGCCATCACCCGCCACCCCTGCCTTCGCTTGTCATGTCAAACCTACTCCACTCACTTCGCCACCTTGTTCATTTAAGGCGTGTTTTCACTTAAGTCCACTAACTTAACACCTCTAAAATCCTCTAACCTGAATTCCCCCGTTTCACCAAAATTTAAAGTCCATTTAGATAAGACATTTGCTTCCACATTACCACCTCTTTTAATGTGGCTCACCGCAAAAATTTCAAAAGAGCTTAACACTTCTCTAATTTGTTCAATTACGTTATGGAGGTGCCAAGCATTAATTTTACCTTTCATCACCGCCCGAACTATTATTGTAACATGATCATCATCTATAATTAAAACAAGTGAGTCAAATATCTATAATTTAATTGAATTTGACAACATCCATCTTGAGCAATAAATTAAAATCATCATACGTAATAAATATCCATCCAAAAATCATTGACCACTTTTAATATATATAAATTAACAAGTCAATACTAATAAGATCATCATCATATATAACTAAAACAAGCGAAAGTCAAATATGTCAGTACATCAAAAATATGTCAAAATGATACATGTCCAACAGTCGACATAAGTGAAAATGATACATGTACAAATGATAAAAATAAAATTGATAATTATGCAACTCAAATTGATACAAGTCAAGATGATGCATGTCCAAATGATATAGTGAAAATGATACATGTCAATATGATACAATTCAATAATATAGTACTGTAGGCCGTGAAAATGATACATATGATAGTAACCATGAAAAGAGTCGTCATAATGATATATCATCAATGATCCATGATGCAGTCTATATGATCATGAATGTCACTGGTTACTACCACCAACTATCTCATCATCATCATCATCACCATCGTGATCATCATCATCATCGTCGTCGTCATCATCGCCATCGTCATCATCATTGTCATCAGCCTCGGTGTCTTCCACATCTGCATCATCATCATCCTCTGTCATGTGATCTGTACCAGCAGAACCAATATTTTGTGGATCTATATCATGTTGAGGATCATCTTGATCTTCTGGAAGACCTGTGTTCTGCAAAAAAAAAAACATTTACAATGAAAAGTTATTATTTATTTCATGCAATAATTTATTTCTCTATTATATATCTAATATTACAACATATGAGATGAAACCATAATCATATTACATCAAATCAAAGTGCACATACCATAATAAAATTTCAAAAAAGTTACAGCTAATACTGGTGACTCGAGAGAAACTTCAACTTTCAAAAACAAAACCAATTAAGCTAGCAGACTTGTGGATCAGGCCAACATTTGGTGGAAGAGGAAGAAAGATGACTGGAACTCTAGAGGCCCACCATAATGGATTTTTGTATTCAACCATGAGAACAAAAGAGAGAGTTGATATCATGTATCAGAACATTAAGCATGCATTCTTCCAGCCAGCGGAGAAGGAGATGATTACTTTGCTTCATTTTCATTTGCATAACCATATCACAGCATGGGAACCAAGAAGACCAAGGATGTCCAGTTTTATGTGGAGGTGATGGATGTGGTCCAAAATTTAGGAGGGGCAAGAAGGTCAATGTATGATCCTGATGAAATTGAGCAAGAACAACAAGAGAGGGACAGGAAAAATAAAATCAATACAGAGTTTCAAGGATTTGTCAAGCGAGTAAGAGAGCTATGGGAGCAACCTCATCTAAAATATTTTGAACTAGAGTTTGATATACCATTTAGAGAGCTTGGTTTTCATGGAGTTCCTTTCAAAGCCTCTACTTTTATTGTTCCTACAGTAAATTGTTTGGTAGAGTTGGTGGAATTACCTTTCTTAGTAATCGTTATTTGTGAGATTGAGATTGTTAACCTTGAGAGAGTAGGACTTGGGAAAAAGGCATTTGATATGGCTATTATTTTCAAAGACCTCAAGCAGGATGTACCCCGCATTGACGCCATTCCTCAATCTTCCCTTGATGGCATCAAGGAATGGTTGAACTCCATGGATATAAAGTATTATGAAAGTAGAATGAACTTGAACTGGCGGCCAATTTTGAAGAGTATTACTGATGATCTAGATAAATTTTTTGAAGATGGTGGTTGGGAATTTTTTAATATGGAAGCTAGTGATTTTGATTTTGATAATTCAAAAGAGTCAGATCAAGGATATGAACCCTCTGATGTAGAAGAGGAATCAAAATCAGATTTCATGTAGCCATCATCAAGAGTGTTACAAGCCAATAAGATGGAGGGAATTCTTATATAAGGATAATTTTCAATGTTGCAGGTACTGGCTTTAATGCCAACTACAATGGCAACATTGAAATTCCCTAGCAGTATTTATGTTACGGAAATTTCCTTTAGATGCAAGGATTCAAAGCACATCAACCATGTGGTACAAATGATTAAATCCCAGAGACGATCTATAGCAATGAAAGAGTCTGAAAAGGTAGAGAGAGCGACACTGGTGACTCAGGAGAAACTTCAGCTTTCAAAAACAAAGTCAATTAGGCTAGCATATGTGTGGATTAGGCCAACATTTGGTGGAAGAGGAAGAAAGATGACTTGAACTCTAGAGGCCCACCATACTGGACTTCGGTATTCAACCATGAGAGCAGAAGAGAGAGCTGATATGATGTCAATATGATATCTATCCATTCTTTCATCTTTATCCTCATCCCATCTCACAATCTCTTGTCATTGGTATCTGGCTATAGGCCTCCCTCCATGCAACCCAATGCCATTTATCTCATCACCATCACTTCTGCTTCTTTTACACATCTTTTCAATCTCTTATCCTTTCTCATCATTCATCTCCCCCATCATACCATCCTCCCAATTCATCTTTTGATGATTTGGATAACTATCCCATCCTTGAGCTTCATGTAGTCACCATCATCCTATCCAATCCAACAAGTCTATCCTATCTTGTCGTATCAGACCCATCTTTTTATCCACTTATCTTATCATCTTATCATCCTTTATCCATCGTTTGTCATTGGTCATTGGTCGAACTACGTTTCCCCTATGCTTTCACGTAGGCATGGTCAATCATTTGATCCACCCCCGGGGTTTTGTCCATCCACTCTATTATCGTCTATCATCGATCTTCATTTTCCACTTTGCTCCTTTTGTCCATCCTATCTTTACCATCCATCGAGGTCTCCATCATGGTCTGTCATCAGCCTTTTTATTGAACTATGAGGGCTTTGCGCTATCACATAGGCAAGGCTAATCTTTGATCAGCCCCCAAGCCCCTAGGTATTTAGGGTGTGTTAGTCTCATGTCTTGTCTCCCTTGTGTTGTGTCATCAAGCTATGCCCTTATCCAGCTGGTTCATAACAAACGAGATCCACTAGTATCAATAGATCCAATCGGTCCTGAATATCCTGCATCATATCAATTTTTTAGTTTAGTATCCATCATCGGTCTCAACAGGATGCATCCTTCCTAACAGACCTCACAAATCCCATCCATCCCCTTGATCCTATGGCAAAGGACATTTGAAATTGATTGTGATCTTTTGATGCTTTTGGCTTTTTTTTATCATTTAAGCTCCCTATCATCACTTGTCATGGTTGCCTTGATCCATCATATCATGGTGTGCTTTGACTAGTCAACATAGGGGCATATCTTGATCTTTTCTTTGTTGTTGTCTTCTCGGTTGTCCCACATAGTACCCACCAAGATCCCTGAGGTCTTGTGTTACGCTAGGGCATCCTTGTGTGCTTGTGGTTATCCCAATACCTGGCTCGACCAAGGTCATCGCGACTTTGGGGTGTTGGGATAGCCTTCTTGTTTGTTGTGTTTGTTTCATGCATTAGACACCAATCTGCCTTGGTCCATCATACCTCGGTGTATTGTGTCTTATGCTATATCAAAACTCAGTACTCTGAAGATGGAAAATCATATTAGGATTGCATTTCATGGTCATTACCATTGCTTTGCATTCACCCTATGATTTTGGTTGTGCAAATACTTCACATCCCTTTTTCTTCTCTCTTCGTTTCTTTTTCCTCCCCCCTCCCGCTTCACCCTAGTCAGGGTGAACCTATCTTCTAGCCTTCGCTAGGGTGGGTGTGCCCCTGCATTGGGACAAGTGCGTCCCAGGCCCCTAATTTTCCAGGGCCCCCATTTTCAAACTGTGCGTCCAATCGACTTCATTTGAAAGCCAATCTTCTCGATTTTTCGTGCTCTTTCCAACAACATATACCATGTCATACTTTCGGGAAGTTGCCCCAAGTCGGGGCATAAGCACCCCAAGCCGGGGCGAATACGCCCTAGCCCTTGCCGGGGAGGGTGCACCCTTGCATTGGGGCAAGTGTGCCCTAGACCCCTAACTTCTCGGGGCCACCATTTTCAAACTGTGCGTCTGATCAACTCTGTTCGAACGCTAGTCTTCTCAGTTTTTCGTGCTCTTTCCAATGACATATACCATGTCACACTTTTGGGAAGTTGCCCCGGGCCGGGGCGGAAGTGCCCCAAGCCGGGGTGAATACGCCCCAAACCTCGTTGGGGCAAGTGCGCCCCCGCATTGGGGCGAGTGCACCCTAGGCCCCTAACTTCCCGGGGCCGCCATTTTCAAACTGTGCATCTGATCGACTTCGTTCAAACACCAATCTTCTCTGTTTTTCATGCTCTTTCCAATGACATATACCATGTCATACTTTTGGGAAGTTTCCCTGGGCCGGGACGAATACACCCTAGCCCTCGCCAAGGCGGGTGTGCCCCAGGCCCCTAACTTTCTGAGGCCGCGATTTTCAAACCATGCATCCAATCGACTTTGTTTGAACACCAATCTTCTTTGTTTTTCCTACTCTTTCCAATGACATATACCATGTCATACTTTCGGGAAGTTTCCACGAGCCGAGGCAGAAGCACCCCAAGCCGGGGTGAATACACCCTAGCCCTCATTGGGGTGGGTGCACCTAGGCCCCTAACTTCCTGGGGCCACCATTTTCAAACTGTGCATCTGATTGACTCCGTTCAAACGCCAATCTTCTCAATTTTTCGTGCTCTTTCCAATGACATAGACCATGTCATACTTTCAAGAAGTCACTCGAGACCCCTTTTCCTTCCCCATCTGCCTCCTCAAGGGGGCATACCCTATCATTCCTCTGTCATGAGCCTTCTCTCGCGAGACTGGGCATCCCCTTTCATTTCCCTCTGTTTGGGCAGCTCATTCAACCTCTTTCATGTTGGGGCATCAAGTCCTATCACTTCCTTCATCATCTGCATTTTATTTTTTCTTCAAAACATTATTATTCTAACAATATTTTGAAGAGGGGCAAAATGTAGAGATCTAAATTTGATCGCTCCCATACGATCAAATTTACCTCTTTATTCATCCATTTCGTCAATATTAATTTATTTAATTAATATTACACTTCCCGCCTAAGGTTCTTAAAGTATTTAATTTAACAATTAAATGTTTTACCTTACACCTTTTTCCTCTCTAAATTGAATAAATACATCAATTTATTTAATTTAGTCATTTTAATATTTTTGAATTAAAATCAATTTAAAATTCTTCTTTTTTTTCTCCTTGTCACATCCTCCATAATCCCTCTCTAATTTGAATTAATTTAATTAATTCATGATTAAGATGTGCATCCTCTTAATCAAGGATTAATGTCACATCCTCCTACATTTGCCACTTGTTTCTAATATCTCATTAATAATCTTAATCAAGTATTTGCACAACCTTAATCAAAGTCATTAGCCACTTTTAACACCACTTTTTAGTCAACCTTTTCATTTGCCTTTCTTGACATTGACCCTCTTTCCCATGTGAATTTTTAATTAATTCACATTTTATCCTTCCAAGACTTCTAAAACATGGGACTTGTCACCTCATCCACATGTGACCAACTCCCACCTTTTTGGAGACCCTCTCTTATCCACTAGATTCTCCCAAACATGTGAATTTTTAATTTATTCTTCCAAGGAATCTTCTTATCTCCCAATGTACTTCCAAGGTACATGTCCTTCCTCCACATCATGTACTCTCCTTCCACATCATCTACACATCATCTCACCCTTAGCCATATCACATTCCACATGTCAAAGTGTGAGGGCTTGTGAGTCCTCAACTCACCTTAGCCCTCCATCTTGGCCTTGTTGGATAAATCTCAACCATTGAATTCTCTAGAGAATTCAAATTCTTCTATAAATACCCCCTCCTCTAAGGCATTTTTGGAACACTTAGTCATTTTGCAACTAAATATTGTTATTTTGTGCACTCATCTAGCCATCCAATTTATCTATTTGCATTTGCATTCAATCATATAGTTAAATCTTGCATTTAGCTACATCTAGAGCCATCCAAGGAGCGTACAAAGTAATCCAAAGTCAAGGGCCAACCAAGGAGTTTTAGCTGCAAAAGGGAAGGTATAACCATTTATAATCATTTTACACTTTTTCTCTTTACATTAACAAATTTCTTAGGCTAATCTTGAGGTGTTTCTTTGTGTTTTTCCATTGCATTTTAGTTGTTTAGAATAGGTAAAACATTTGGATATCACAATATTAATAACAAAATTCTTCAAAATGGAAATGATATTTGATGATGATAATTTAAAACTAGGCCTTGGTTTCCTATTTATATAGGAAGCAACAAGCTACAAGCGTTTTACAAAAAGAAACGACCTTTCATAACTACTTCTTTTACTAACAACTATTTAATTAGCATAATTAAGGAAATAACAAGACTTAAGACATTTTGACATATGGTTCCATTATTCAACGTAGAAGACCCGTGATCATTGATCTGGAAAAGTCTTGCTCTCCATGATGAACGTCCAAATGCTCTCACCTCAATGTCCTATTCTTTTGAAACCAAATACTTTTCCTCCCACTGATACACCGTAAAATCTGATGGCCACTTATATTCCTGGATCTTTTGTATGTTTGCAAGATGAGTTTGCCATCAACTATCTGGTAATTCCTTTGTATCATTGACAAACATTAGGTATCTCGCATCAAGAACAATCAACCCATCTATGATCTGATTTAGCCTGGGAAGACTAGTATCATCATCCTCCTGTATATGAGTTCCGCACTTATGAACAACCTAACTAAATTCTTTCTTCCACTTATCCAAGTCCTCCAACTGATCACCATCTCTCACGATTTCAGGTATATACCATTGTTTGCAGGTATGGAATAAATCCATTTGTGTTACAATCTTTTTATCAAACCCTTGTACATACTGAAATTCATCAATAATCATCTTCATAGTTTGTTCAGTTGGCTTTAATGTTGTGGGTGCATCGGGACTTCTTTGTAGAAATTTGCATAACTTAGCCAAAGTGTGGTGAATAGGTTGCCACCTTTTGAACAAAGGATCTAATACAAGCATATGTGTCTTTATTTGATCCATTGCCTACTAAAGTGTTTTATAACTATCATGCACATTCTCCAGTTTATCCATAACTGATTTTATCCTGTGCTCAAGAATCTTTTCCATAACTTCACAAATTCATCTTTTCACTTCATCTTGGGTTTGATTGCTAGCCTTATTTACATCATCCACTTCCTTCTATGGAATTTTTACCTGTTTTGTAGAAATGTTCTTCACAATATCCGTTGGAGCAATAGGAGGCCTGTATAACACCATCTCCTTACTTTGTGAGGGTCCTGCTCCTCTTAATTGTTCTTTCAATTTGACATTCTCCATGAATAGTTTATTAACTTCATCATTTAGGAACCTTTGTTCCTTTTCATACTCCTTCAATCTATCTTCTAATCCCTTAACAGTTGCTCAAGTGAATATGGCTGAATGCATGGTCATTGTGGCTGCCTCCAAAGGGGTGGTATATTGTATTGTCCTTACAATCACTGCCCCTTTCATCCCTTGAATTACATCCAATAATTTTGGATTTTGTGTATTTTTTTGTTTGATCCATATGGCCAGGGTTTCAATCTTTGGGTTATACCTAGTTCCACTCACACCTTCATCGGAGTCAAATTTTGCAACTAGCATTGGATCTTCCTAAGCCCGCACTTGATCAAGCAGAAACATTTTCTTTAATTCCAAGCCAAGGAAAATGCACATATTGCTCTTCAAGACCATTTCTCTAGCCTTCTAGGGGCTAATGTTAATTTTGTTAACTCTTAATTCCTGGAAAGTCTATGCTACCATTTCATTTTTCTTTGATTCTTCAATTCCTGCTTCAGCTGATTCCATCCTCTCTTGAAATTCTTTTATCTTCATCTTCATCCAGAAATCCTTAAAATCAAGAGTCTTAATGAATTCATCATCTTCTATGAATCTCTTGGTTGCAATTTCCCTTTCATCCTCATGTACCTCTATACTTGTTTTTTCTACATCACCCATCCTTTCCTCATGTTTATGGGCCCTGGTCTCAAGGATGGGTTGATCAACTTCAATATCACCTTTCAATGACTGCAGTACTATAGCCACTTCCTCAGTATCGCCCACCTCTTCGATATCCTCATAAGGTAATAATTGTTTAATGCTTCTTGTCTTCTGTATTTTGGGAGGTAACTGCTCCATAGGAGGCTCAGAGGTTTCACCTGGGGTATGCTTGATCTATTTAGGATCTAGGACTAATTGCTTTTACATAATGCGTAACGTAAAAGATCAATTATTACAACGATTAACATAAATGATTACATAATTAAATGCTCAAATGAATAAATGAACATAACATAAAATAAATGCCAAGATAATGAACTGAGAAAGAAAAGAGAGAAGAAATAGAGAGACGAAACCACAATTGATAACGGAGTTCGTCCCTAAGGACTACGTCTCCGGGTCCCTCTCCAATGGAGGACCGATCCGATTAGCTCCAAAATCAGTTACAATGGCTTCAAGACTATCTCCTTCAAGCACAGCAGCATGACATTACTCTGATGTGCAGAAACGTGTTCAAATCTCCCGAGCATTCTCTCGCTATCTCAACCTGGACTTTTGAAAAACAAAGCCTATACCCCTCCTTTTATACAAAAAGTTTGCCTAATTAGGCCCAACCACTCAATTAATTGCATATCTTCCTGATCAGCTCGTATAACTCCTCTGGTATCCCCATTTGGCTTTTGGTTCAGGTTGTTAGGGCTAGTTATACTAGTTTGTGGCTTAAAAAGCCATTTTGTTATGTATTCGGGCTCACACACCTTTCAAAAGCAACCGACTTCCATATATGATTGTGGTCGGTTCGGTGGTGCAACGGCTATTAACCCTTTTAGTGGCCACGGGGTCGGTGGTTCCAACCCCGCCGGCCTCGCTTTTATCCACATACTCAAAATTGTAAAATAACAAAAGAAAGAGGTATCCATATATGCTTAGGTGTATCCTTGCGGGTGCAACGGTGGAGCACGCGGCCGTTTCGCCAGAGGTTACGGGTTCGAGCCCGAATAAGAATTTTTGTTGAAACCAACTCAAACCGACCGCCGAATACCTTGTCCACGTGGCAGGTTATCATTCGCCGAACAATCCACATCGACGCTGACAAGCATGATGACTCGACCGCTGACTCTGCCAACCGTACGCTAAGTTGTCTACTGACTGGACTGCCACTTCGGCTGCCGTACTGTACGGAAGGACACGTGTCATAATCTGATTGGTCCGTATGATCCGAGTCACTTGCCACGTGTCGGGCCGAAATTCGTCCACTTGGCTTCCGTACTGTACGGACTGACACGTCAGCATGATGATGTCATCATATGTCCCTTCAAGTTGACCGAAGTTTGACTGCTTCTAACTCGAGCATACGACATCGGATTTCGACGAAACGAACGTCGTCAGAATCGTCTCGACGAAATCTTCGCGATGACGCCGGTTCCATCAATTTTTGAGATGATTATTTTTTTCACCTTCTGGACGCCCCTAAAGCCAGTTTGACTGGAAGTTTGACTGGCTGTAACTTGCACAAACGAAGTCCTTTTCGCCCCATTCAAGTTGCGTTGGAATCAGGACGTCGTTCTCTTTCTGATGATGCTGAAATCTGGAGCATTGGGAACACTTCAATTTTCACTGAAAAATTGTCCCCCGGATCAATGCTCTACAGTTGCAAGTACTATCATGTTCTTTGAGATATGCTTCCTTCTTTCTATACAAGTCTTCAAATCTATCAATTATCAATTCTATCCTCTTGATGGGGTTCTTTTCCTCAACAAAGTATCCCAGGAAATCCTTGGAACTCCGCTTCGTCCTTTCTTCAACCTTCTTCATATATTCTCATTTTTTCCTTCTACTAAATACATCATTATAAGTAATGCAGTTCCTTATGACATCTTCTTCAAAATCCACTTAGTGTGGCACTATCATTTTGGTAAGAAGATTGTGCCTTATGTTGTTCATATGATTTTCAGGGTCAAAGGCTCTTTCTTTTCCAGATTTTAATGCATATCTTGTCTCTAAATAATACTGTAACTCCTCTAGTGTGTCTGAGCCTATAGTCCAATCTTCACACTTGGTTTGGTTTGGCAGGAAAGTTCCTTTCTTCTGCTTGTGCATTACATCTTTCTCCATCCACATCATGTGCCACATAAATTCAAGAAATGCTAATCTAAGGGGTACAAATTTTGGCAATATGTGTGGAGCAATAGGGCATCCATAAACTCTTATTATTGTAACTTTCAGGAGGAAGAACCAATCTCCAAAATTGTGTGTATGACCCTACTCTGGTCTTAAATCCAAAGGTCTCACTAGTTGCAACATTTTGGTTGACAATCTTGGTATTACATACCCAAGAACTCGAAGGATTTTGTGTACAACGTCTTCGTAGAATACAACAAATCTTGAATTATTGCAGTGACTGTCCCAAATATAGGACCATTTCTAGATAGGTGTGGGATTTCCTTGCTCATCTACTATAGCCAAGTCCATTCTTTTAGTCCAATGGTCCCTATTCTGGTACAATATCATATGACAGAGTAGGGAATAGTGTCTGAATGTAATCGTTGCTCTATCCTCTATAACTTGGGATAATTCATCATCTAACGCCTTCTTAAGGTATGAAGCAAAGTCATATTCAATATTAGTTTCAGGGTTTTGAATTCTCATGGCCATCATCATTAGGCCTATTGGCATTTTATCTTGAGCATCTATCCCCAACACTTGACAAAGAGATAAATATGTATTCACAAAGTAATACTGAAAATCTTTCACATTAAATGGTTCAGTAGTGGTAGTAGAGATGGGGAATGTTCTGTTACCAATGCCTCTTTTCGTATATAGGGGTACCTCATCACTTATATAAGTCTTTTTTAACCTAGCATAATCCTCCTCACTTTTCTGCAGGTTTATCTTGGTCAGAGCCTACTTGTTTAAGCCAAAACACTCAATGATGGCTTTTCTGGTTACTTCTACCAATACTGTGTCATTTGGAAACCTTACTGTTTTGGTAGCTGAGTGATAGTGTTTGGCTAGCAGTCTGATAAATTCTACATCAACAAACACAATTGGGACAATCAACCTTGCTATATCCAACATCCAAGCATTTGACACTGGAATCTTCTCATTTCTCTTACTGTAAAAATACCAAAATAGGTCCCATCCAGATTTGGAAATGAGGGAATCCCTACAACTTTGTGCGGTGTCCATGAGAAACTTCTTATTACCCTCTTTAGTAGACCCTTAAAGTATATCTAATATGGACTGATGGAGTGGTCTCTTCTTTACTTTAGGTTCTTCATCTTTAATTTTAGGCTAACTTTCTTTTACTTCTGATTATTTTCTTTTAGGAGGCATGTTTCAATTTTCTCTACTATGGCTTCAGATGATAAAACCTTGAAAGATTTTTTATATTAACAAAGCTCTTTCAAAGAGTTTTCGTGCACTTACCCGAGTATTTCATGCTTGCAGGACTTCTTTTTCTTGTATCCTTAGCTCCTTCCACACTAGTGCACTGCAATTGAGTGGGATATTGGGAAAACTCACTTATCTTTGGATGGCATGGTATTCAGTCATATTAGTTTTGGCAACCCTTAATAATTTAATAGCATTTAATTTTGGCAACTGATGTAATTTTCTACATTTATTGTTGTAAATTGTAATGATGCCATGATTACCGCACTACTGCCTTGCTCAAGGCTTCTTGTTGCGGGGTTGCAGTGTATACCGCTCTACCGCATATGTTGCTCACCTTCCCAATGGTATAGCGGTGTATACTTTTGATCATTACTTGAAGAGTGTCGATGAGACAATCTTATTTGTCTTACCGATATCTCAATGTCTCATTGACATTAGATCTTATGTTCCTCTGATGTTGGTTGCCGGTGTTGATGAGACAAGTTAATATCTCTTGCTGATATGCCACTGTCTCATCGATATTTTCCTTCGGCGGTATTTCTTTATATATCGGTGTAACTCTGCCATGTCGAGGAGACTTGTGATTATTGCTACAGTATAGCAGTGTTTTTCCCTTCCCTTCTATTGTTTACCGCACTACCGCCTTGCTCAAGGCTTCTTGTTGCAGGGTTGTGGTGTATACCGCTCTACCACATATGCTGCTCACCTTCCCAATGGTATAGCAGTGTATGCTTTTGATCATTACTTGAAAAGTGTCGATGAGACAATCTTATTTGTCTTACCGATATCTCAATGTCTCACCGACATTACTTCGTTATATCCAAGAGTTATGTTTCGCCGAGCACTTGTATATATACCTTATCAATGTGGCATAAGTGATTCTCTCCTTGATATGCCCGTATCTTGTTGACATTTCACTGTTTTACATCGTTGATGAGACATATAAATAAGTCTCTTTGACATAGGGGTGTCTAAATCGACGCTAAACTCAAAGCTAAACTCAAAGCTAAAGTTGGAGCTAAAAGCGACACTACACTCGAAGCTAATATCGGCGCTAAAGACGGTGTGACTTTAGGCACTAATTAGTGACTAAATTAGCACTGACTTGTACTGATTGGTGCAATACACGCCAAAAATTGCACCATTTCGATAAATAGCGCCAACATTTTCAAAAAATTGCCAAAAAAATACATTAAAATAGTGAGTGGAAGCAAAAAACGGAGCAAAAAGTGGAGCAAATCACAAGGATTTGTTGTAGTGTGTTGTGTTTACTTCAAACATTATTATGATCATCTTATTGTTATTTTTCTTTATCTTGATGTCATGCTATTCATAAGCAATAGTTTTGAGAAAATTATTAAGCCTCTAAAATCTTATCTTTCATCATAATTTAATATGGACTTCAGAGCAACTAATTCATCTCAAGCAAGCAAATCAAGATAAAGAGAGAAATATTTTTTTTGGGTAAACAAAAGAATGTTAACTTTATTTTACTATGATATAGGATGAAGTTCTAAACACTATTGAATGTTCTCGTTCTTGTGGGAATAAATCTTTAGTTGAATAGTGGCCTTCAACACCAAATGAGTTAGATGGCATGAGTCATGTTCCCTATGTAAGTGAAATTGATAGTCTTATGTATGTTATGGCTTGCACTAGACTATACATTGCCTAAATAGTGAGAGTCCTTAGTAGGTATATGTCTAATCCAAGCAAAGATCATAAGTATGTAATGAAGAGGGTCTTTAGGCACATTTGAGCATGTTTGAGTGTTCTATTTTCTACTAGGGAGGTCCATACTTGAGAATGATAGTGGATATATGAGGATTGATGGATTCTAATTGAGTAGATTGTGTGGATAGCAAAAGATCTATTAGTGGGCATGTCTTTAACTTAGTCGATGGTGTGATTAGTTGGATGAGAAAAATATAGGTGTGGTTTCTCTTTTAGCTATAGAGGCATACTTTATGGAAGCTACTCATGCATGTAATGAATTATTTTTTATTTGAAGACTATGTTTATATATTGGCTTGAAATAGGATACAATGGTGATTCAATTTTATTGTTAGAGTTACATTAACTTTTGGAAAAAAAAACCTTACTTTCCATTGTAGACAATGTGACATACCCAATGCTTACTCAACATTTTTCACCTAAGTTTTAACTCAAAAAGTGAATAACTCAAGTTTTCCAAAAATAGAGAAATCAAATTTTATTTTTCCATAACATAATTGTACATTGCATAAATAATTTTTACATGTCATTGCATAAATGAAATAACATTACATAATTCCAAGTAAATGAAACTCATCTTTTCAAATATAGATTACAATTGATTAATGATTATATATATTTACAATTTCATATCTTACAAGAGTTCAAGGTGTCCTTATCTAGATCACACTTCTATTCCACAAGTCTCAACAACCACCTACAAGAGGTAGAGCATCACCCAAGCACTTTTCCTCCAACCACAGACTTAGTGGTCCCCCACACACCTTCCTAATCAGAAGTGACCCTACCCTTCGACGGAGAGTTTGGTATGAAAACCTCTAGTAATACCTATATGAGTATCTAGTGATGTGTCTTGCATAACAAGTATGGTCATAAAACTATGGATACCCTCCAACCATGCATGACACTACTGACTAGCTATGTAAACCCAAAATGTAGTGAACCGACAAAGTGTAAGCAGTGACTTTTACACCTACTTTGGCCAAAGTTTTGATATATATAATCAATCCACTTTCTAAGAAGCAGTGTTGTAAGTTCACCCACCCCTACTCAACTTGGAAACTCTACTGACCTGTGGGTAACTCTTCTCTTGATTTTCTCCCAAGGTTAAATATCATAAACAAGATTTCATTCAAAAGTGATGACACACTAATATTGATTTAATCGACCAAATAGGTTTGACACAATCTTTTGAATACCCTGTTACATACATGTAACAATATGGGTCTAGAAATTGCCTCTTATTCAAGTGTTTACCCTATACCAAGGGAATAACATATCCTCCTACTTTGAAGGGTTATAAGCTTCTAAGAATGTAATTCTTCTTCTCATAGTTTAACTACCAAACATGGGTATTCATATTATAATATCATTCAATAGATAGTAGAGACAAAATACTTCTATTATAATTTCAAACCCTCTTGTTGAAAAGCAACATAAACTCATTCAAACAATATAAATACAATAATGTATTATTAGGATATTATCACATGACCCTATTTTAGCTTTTCTTTGCTATATTAATCAAGCAATATAATCATGATAACTACTTATCGTGCTTTTTTGATTCCCTAATCTAGCTTATATCTTGCATTTCTAATTTAGCTCTATGCATAGACAATCTAGCTATTTGTACATGCACTCACATACTTTTTAATAGTAATAATATGCACACAATGATAACATAAGCAATTTCAGACAATAGTAAAACTTAGAATCAAAATTAAAATGAGAAAGAGAAAGAGATATTTTAACCATGCCTGGATTAAAATAGCTCCAGTTGAATTCTTGCAATCTCTTGCTTCAAATGTGTTCAATGGCTTAGCCTTAAACTACTGCCTCCTCTATTCTCAATTCTCCTCTCCGCTACTAGATGATAGCTACAACTACTCAAGTCAAAATAACAACCCTTCCTCACACTTAAGATAAATTGGAATATAGATTTCCAATGCACTTGCTCTCAAAACTATAATCTCCTTACAAACTTCATGAATACTGTATGCTTTCCTTACTAACTCTCAAATATGCTACTACTAATAATAAGAAAATGAATGCACAAAATGATTGCATGAAAAGAACAACAAAATAGTGAGCTACTGCTCTTCTTTTGTACTGCAAATGGGAGAGAGGTCGATTCCTTAAAGAAAGCTACATTTTGCTCATTTGCTGCCACCACTCAAATTTCTTGCCAACTATGGGAATTAGCTATGCAAAATTAGTTATAAAAATGACTTTCAAACCAACTCTATCTCCTTTCCAAATTGACACGGCTTGTTGGGCGCAACCTTTCCATTTACTGTGGTTTAAACATGGCAGGAAAAGTCTTACAATTGGCACATTGACAACCAATTCAAATGCAACTTAAACTCTTATTCCTTTGCCCCATTTGTGGGCTACAATATACCTCTTGACTTATTCAAAAACTTAAAACTTTGTGTGGCAGATTTAATATATACTCAACGCATGATATGGTGTTTTAACATCATGGCTTGCAACAACTATCAAACAAAATAGTTATATTCATTACCTTTACGTGGCATGGCTGCCACTTAAACTTGCCTCATGTGGCATTCCTTACGTTGCAATATGGTTGCTTTTGTGTATTTAAAATTATATATATATTATAATATATTCCCTTTGGTATTTAATATATATACATATATTTATATACTTATATCAATCACTTATATATATATATAACAATCACGTAAATATATTTACATTAATCTATACATATATAACAACTAGTTATTAATATACATAATATATTAATACATAATATATACATATATATATATATATATATATATATATATATATATATATATATATATATATATATATATATATATATATATATATATATATATATATATTTGTCCATTTGGGTGCCCGCATATGTACTATGTATGTTCATACCTACATACATACATATATATGTGCCACCACATATATATGTATCCATGTATATATATTTAAATACACAATATATAACATATATTAATCACAAGAGTTGTAACACTTTAATTCAAATTGACTAAACAATTAAGGAGGATTAAAGACATCAAAACTTAACTTTCCTATTGATTAAGAATCTATCAACTTAGGCTTAGCACTTACTGACACAAAACTCAAACTGACTTGACAAGGTTCCTCTATCCTATGCAGTGAGTGTGTGTGTCTACTTAGATAGATATACCAATGGTTCCCATACCAACCTCCTCTCTTGGGTGATACTCCCCCTCCCCCTCTGGAGGGTTCAAACCTTTCCTGCATCCAACTTAGAGCAACATGTTCATAATTAGCTGATAACATATAAATCACATCCATCATATATCATAAGCACCATTAAAGCATTTCAAAAAGTAATTATTCATAATGCATATTCATACATTTTATTCATTCATTGAAATTCATCAAGACATAATTATGCATTAAAAACATATTTGCTCATAAAGGTAATTGTATTTGGAAAATAAACAACAGGGTGTAACATATCCTCCCCCTTAATAATCATCACCCTCGATGATTTACAGTATCAAAACATAACAAGAATTGTTTCTAGGAACTTTCAAAAGCTTGCACAAAATGAGGAAATCTCTGCTTGATCTCGAGATAGTCTTCCCATTTAGCAAAATATTGGCATACTAATCCCATTGGACCTTGCATTGAAGGACCTCTCTATTATGTAGGTGAAGCCTATATGTTTTGAATACTCATAGAGGCTCAATCATTACCACTCCTAGGTCTTGTACCTACAAAGCATTCCAATCAATAATATGATTACCTATTGGTATATAATTTTTAAGGTACGACACATGAAAGACTTTATGCATCCTGGCAAGAGCTGGTGGTAAAGCAATTTCGTATGTGACGGGGTTGACTTCTTTGGAACCTTGAAGGGACCTACATAACATGAAGCCAGTTTGGATGACTTTCCAAACTTAATCAAACTCTTATGAGGCTTGACTCTGAGCAAAACCTTTTCTCCTACCAAGAAACATTGTGGCACACGCTTAGCATCGGCATAATTCCTTTGACTATCATTCGCTTATGCTAACCTCTTCTTTATCAAATTAACTTGCTCCTCCATCTCTGATAGCATTTATGGCCCAAGGCTAATCATATCTTCTAGCTTATCCTAGCTAATAGGAGTTTGACATTTCCTTCTATATAATGCTTCAAATGGAGTCATCTTGATAGCGGAATGATAAGAATTATTGTATGCAAATTCCACCAGTGGTAAATAATCTTCCCACTTGTATTGTTGATCCATGCAATACATTCTCAGTAGATATTCCAATACTTGGTTTACCCTTTCTGTTTGACCATCTGTCTTTGGGTGATATGTTGAGCTTATGTTCAACTGAGTCCCAAGTGAGGAAAATAAGGTTTGCCAAAACCTCAATGTTACACGAGCATCCCTATTTGAGATAATCTTCTCAAGAACACCATACAACCTAAACACCTCTTGCATGAACTTTCAAGCTATGATGAGTGCCCCATCTGTCAAGTTCCCTAGTATAAAGTGGGCTACCTTGGTGAGTTTTTCCACCACTAATAGGATACCATTATTCTTATTCCTTGACATAGGAAGTCCTTGTACAAAATCCATGCTAATGATTTTCCATTTCCTCTTTGGAATTTCACAAGGATATAACAGTCCTGCGTGGTGATGATGCTTTGCCTTCACCCTCTGGCACTCTAGACAACTTGCTACAAACCTTGCAATATCTCTCTTCATTCCTTCCAAAAATATAATAGCTTTACATCAGCCAACAACTTCATTACTCTAGGATGTCCTGAATAGGGTACAATATGAACTTCCTTCCACACCATATTCCTTAACTCCTCAGAGTGTGGTACATAGATCCTTCCTCTAAATCTTAGTAGTCCATTTGGCTCAAAGTGGAACCCATCATACCTCAAATCTCGAGGATTGTCCACAAGAGCTTGATTTACATTCTCATAATACTCATTGCCCTTGGACTTCAACAACACTTGATGCTTAAAACCATAATGAATTGATATCATTGAGGAGATATGTGTCCTTCAACTTAGGGTATCTGCGACTTGATTTTCTTTTCCCTTAATATAGTTAATCTTAAAATAATAATTTGATATCGGCTCAAGCCATCTCCTCTATCGAGCATTTAGATTTGGTTGGGTAAAAAAATACTTTAGACTATGGTGGCTAGTCTTTAGCTCGAATGGTTTCCCAAGCAAATAATGCCTCCATATTTGCAATGCATGAACAACTGCTGCTAGCTCTACATCATGTAGAGCATAGTTTTGTTCATATGACTTCAACTTCCTAGATTCATAGGCAATAACGCACCCATCCTACATCAATACCCCTCCAAGGCCTTCTCCCAAAGCATCGATAATGACAACAAAATCACCTTTGGGATCTAGTACCTTACGTACTGGAGTCGTAGTTAAATTCTCCTTCAATTGGTTGAATGTTGCTTGACATTTTTCTAACCACTCAAACTTTTTCCCTTTCCTTTGTAATGATGTGATGGGAAAAGCAATCTTAGAAAAGTTAGCTACAAATTTTTTGTAGTATCCAGCCAAACCCATAAAGCTTTAGATTTCATGCACATTCTTCGGTGATGGTCATTCTAGTACAACTTTGATCTTAGTTGGATCAATTACAATTCCCTCTACTGAGATTACATGACCCAAATAGTGTACTTTTTGGAAGAAGGTACACTTTGTAAGCTTTCCATAAAGTTTATGCTCCCTTAGACGTTGGAGAATAATCTACAAGTGATGGAGATGTTCTTCCTCATTCTTAGAATAGATGAGAATGTTGTTTAAGAATACTAACACAAACTTGTCGAAACAATCTCTGAATACATTGTTCATTAGGTTCATGAATGTTGTAGGTGCATTCGTTAGTCCAAAGGGTAGGACTGTGAACTCGTAATGTTCATACCTTGTTCTAAAGGCTATTTTGTGGATGTCTTCATCCTTGAGCCTTAGCTAATGGTAACCCGATCACAAATTGATCTTTGAAAATACTATTGCCCCACACATCTGATTAAATAAATCACCAATACGTGGTAAAATGTACTTATTCTTTATCGTTGCTTTATTAAGCAAATGATAATCTATACATAAGTGCAATGTACCATCCTTCTTCTTGACGAAGATCACTGGTGCTCCCTAGGGTGATACACTGGGTCTGATTAATCCCTTTGACAACAATTCCTATAGTTGAGCCTTTAAATCCATTAACTTAGTTGTAGAACATGAACCTGAGCCATGCAAGTACAAACATCCATCAAGAAAATGGAGGCACAGGAATTCCAGGCCCATTTATAGGCCAACTCCACCACCATCATGTACATGCATCTGAGAGAGAGATAGGATATTCTAGAAGCTTCCAGATCATCCAATGATCAACTCCATATCCTACATGCATTTGAGGTTATTTAAACAATTCCTTCCAATGCCAGAGGCTACACCCAAGCACCCGACATAGGCACACCAAACCATAGTCACAGCAATACAAGTTTCTTCATATGACCAGGGAATCAAACCTAGACACCCAATATAAAAAATCTGCTACATACAGTCATAGAGTGAGAAAAGGGTTATTAAGCTATCTAACTAGGAGCTCCAAATTAACATCATTTCAATGTGATCAAATCCACTTATTTTTGTCTTAACCATCCTTCTTTGTGCCTGTTGTTTCTAAAAACTAAAACAACTACAATTCTTTCACTCACCAAAGAATTAACAATCAACCCATTCCTCCAGCTCAGATTCCCTCAAGCCTCCAAGGCTAAGGGATCACCAAAAGAAATTCCCAAAACTCCAAACACCACATGCATCACCATGTAAGCACATGCAACACACATGCAAGTACATGAAACTTACATACATGCACATGCAAATCTAGAATTGGGATCTAATACCAAATTGAAGGGAAAAAACATTCATCCCAGAACACCATCTAGGATCAGTATATGCCTTTGGTAACATTCATTTAATTTAGGAACCTCAAAAGCATATACTACTATATCTTAAAGTGAAAAGGTCGACATAGTTATTTTCCCATCGTTAATTCTTAAAGGAAAGACTTTGCAATTAAGTTTAAAATATTTTCAAATCAAGGAGTAGATTTTTTCAGATCAAGTAGTTTCAACAACATTACAGATACTTAGAAACAAACAAGAAGAATACAATAGAAGAGAAAGAAGACACAAATTTACGTGTGGAAAACCCTTTCAGGTAAAAAACCCCACACTCCAAAACCACAAAGCCAATATATTATTCAATAACAAAATAGTTACAATACATTCTTCAGGCTCAAAGTCATTACAAGAGATTTACATCTTGTTTCATCCCTAGCAGGTTTTTGGTAGCATAACCCCTATGAATAACTCTCCTCACATCACTCCTCTAGCAAAATACATATATTTATAGAGTATACAATGCCTACGATGGAATTTTCCTTAAACCCATGCCCATGCATGAACATGCAACAAGAAAGGCACTACATACAAAAGCATGCAACATGCACATGCAAAAAAGCACCTGTCAAAAATTTGGGTGTCCACATTCCAAGTTGACTCAACTAGGAATATAATCCATACATAACTCCCCTTGCAAATAGCAACTTCCAATCTTGACTTTTCAAAGTGGGCGCCAACTTCCACAAAAGTAGGTACATGCCATAGTTAACTCAACAATGCCTTGACACATGTCACCACCATGCAACTCTGAGAAGTTTTTACAAACTCCTCTCCAAATGAGCACCCAAGTGACAAGTGTCACTATGGTACACCTCCATGAAGTAGGCACAAGCAACAATGCTTCAAATAAGCGCCTAGGTGACAAGTGACACTTCATTGAGCTCCACACCTTGCATGTAGGATATAACACTCCCCGACAGGTCCCATAAAGTGCTATGACAACTATTATAGTTGGAAACTTAGGACATATCAATATTTGCACGAATATTTATCCCAAAAAAATTGTTAGGACTCGAAGGTTGAGACACCTTAATCCCAACATGGTCATGAAAGGGGTAACTATGGAAGTTGAATAATCATAAGAGGATGAAGGATGATAGGATACACCATTAGAAACAACCAATAAACTACCAATACCATAAAGATATCCATGCCAAATAGAACACCCACTAATGTCCTATATAAAAGAGTACCTAATTATTGAGGAGATTGAGCATGAGCAAGTGCATCAAGTAGTTATCTAGTGATAATGAGATCTTGTTTAGCTACATATGTGTCTTGGTCATAATCATGTTGTTCTTCATGATCTTTTAAATGTGTTTGAACACAAGGATTTGATAAATAGTTCATTATCAATGGATTGGGT
Organism: Sequoia sempervirens; assembly: GCA_007258455.2. Classification (NCBI taxonomy): domain Eukaryota; kingdom Viridiplantae; phylum Streptophyta; class Pinopsida; order Cupressales; family Cupressaceae; genus Sequoia; species Sequoia sempervirens. Next base: position 675,111,701 of record VDFB02058242.1, on the reverse strand, counting down.
AGCCATGTTAGGATTTCAATGAGCACTCCTTCACAAAGGAAGATTAGGGTCCCAAGTCGCTCATGGAATAAACAAAGTAATATGACTAAGAAAAATAAAGGGATGAAGCACTATAAATTAATCTTGAGTTTGTAAAAATTAAAGAAACTTAACAAGTCATAAGATCAAAAAAAGATACCTAGAGGTGAAAACAAGGGTAGATAGGGTGGGTGAAACCAAGGTCACATAATTAATCACAAACTCCAAAGGAAGATAAAACTAGTAGCATCAACAAGGAAGGGAAACAGAACCTAATGAGATCTAAATATTACTATAAAAATTTAGAAAAATAAAATATGAAAAATTTTAATTTAGAAGAAAAAACCCTAGGGGATCTAAGATAAGTCACATTCACTAAATAATATATAGGAATAAATACACTCTCTATATAAATTAGCCTAATACCATTAATGATAAACACATCTATCTTAGGGTAATAAGTTGGGACTAATAATTAAAATTCTTGAAATTGAATATAAAAATTCAAATAAATTTAATGTGATACTTTGCTTAAATCTTGATGTTGAAGATATGCTATGGTAGATGTCATAAATTAATTTGCTAATGCTATGGAATTTTAGGGTTGGCTTAAATGAAGATCTTATGTTCTATAAACTAATTACTTTTGCTTTGGATCATCTATGTGAGTGCAAAATAAATGTCTGCAATTGCAAATCTAAACTTGTGCATGGACTTGATTTAAAACTTGTAGGTCCGATCTAACAAAATATGGCTAATTAGAATTTACTAGCCTCAATTTATGCTATGCACGCATGTGTAAGTGTAGAGAATGTTTATTAACACTTTTGAGGAATTGATTGGATTACGAGGGTCAAGTTCTCCTCAATCAAACCCTTAGTAGTTAGCCTAACTTGAGGTCAACAAGAAAACATGCAACAAACCTAAAATTATGTACTCCAATGCAAATGTTATGATAATTATGCTATAATACTCTCATAAATGCACTATAATAAATTATTTTGTAAGCCCCTAGGTGATTTTTAACATGATTTAAAATGGATAAATGAGTGTCCTTAAATACAATAACAAGTACATAAATCAACACAAACATATATAAAGTTAAAATGACTAATAAAATGGTCAACAAGAAAGGATTGTATCTTAATTGATTGTTCCTTGATTACACCATCAAAGATTCAAATCTTTTGGAAGTATAATAAATAAGAGTTGAGGTTGAGATGATACCCCAAGTAAAATTGAGAGGGTAGATACCCCTCAATCCTTACTCAAAATAAAATAAAAAGTCAATTATTTATAGTCATACTTTGAAAACAAACAAATTACTAAAAAAACAAAAATAAAACCAAAAAAATATAAATATATAATTTTCACCGTTACAAATAGTCACTCTCAACTCCATATGTGGGTTTTGTTTCTGAAGTTATTACTTCCACTCACTTTCTAAAGCTAGTACTTCCATTCACTTTCTAAAGTTATAGATATACATGTGTTTGGTTAGACCCAAGTACTAAACTAAGCGACCCCGACGGTTGCGCCACTGGTTAATTATCCCGTCAGCAAACAAAACTGGTTAATTATTCCGTTAGTCACTTGACCGCACATAACTATGAAGGATATAAGAAAAGATAAAAGCAGCTATGAACTTAACGGCCTATAGGTAACTACGAAGGATAAAAGCAGCCCTAATCTCAAGGGGCGGGAGGCGACAATATAAGTAGAGGCGGTGGGCGAAATACCATCAGGGTTCGCGTAGGAGGAGAAGAGGGAGGAGGAGCTGCAGCGGCATCTCAAGCACGAGCACCAGCAGGAGCAGGTTGGTCTACTGTTCGAATCCCGGTAATGGTTACACCCTAAAATACTACTGAAGACTTATAAAGCAAACAAATCACAATCCACACCTTAAAAAATATGGAGCACGCAAAAAACGGTGCTAGTGTTGGATGGTGGTTTAGTAGGAAGTGTTGTTTTCTTGGAGTAATGGTGGTTTTGTGGTTTTTGTTGGCAAGACTGGTTTTGGACTTTCCGGTGGGGTGGGGCGGGTGTGGTTTTGGGGGGGAGGGTTTTGTTGGAAAGAGTGGTTTTGCACTTAGTGGAGGTGGTTTTGCGTGTTTGAAAGAAGAGTGGGGCTGAAGTGTTTTTATTACTTGCATTTGTTTTTGTGGTTGAAGTGGTTTCAGGGGGAAGAAGAAGGAGAGGAAGAGGAAGAAGAGGAGGAGAAAGAGGGTTTTGCAAGGATGAGCATGGATGGAGAGAGTCCGCCCAGAGGAGGAAGCCGTCGGATCCGTAGCGGCGTCGTTAGCGATCGCTCCTATTATCGCGATGCGCCCTACCGGAGAGATTTCCGCCGACCCTCCAGGTTTCCCATTCGCCCTTTCCTTTATTTTCTTCCCAGCATTCTTCGTCTAATCGAGTAATTTCTTCTCTACTTGAAAAGATTCTATTAAATAATGACTGATCATACTCATTTGCTTCGTACGCGTTTTCTTCTCACTGTACCTCAGTTTTTTAAACATTATCTGCTAAATAACTTACTAATGCTGCTTAAATTGCTGATTTTGATCATTTTCATTTGGTTTTCTACGCATTATTGTCTAAGTGTACTTCAGTTTTTTAAACATCATCTGTTAAATAACTTACTAATGCTGTTTAAATTGCTGATTTTGATCATATTCATTTGGTTCTTACGCATTATTGTCAATTATTGTCTCACTGTTCTAAAGTTTTTGAAGCATTATCTGTTAAATACCTTACTAATGCTGCTTAAATTGCTTTCAACGCTGTCTTTCATTATTTTACTTTAGAGTTGTTTGCATTATTTATTCAACAGTTTATTTCGGATCGTTATTTGTTGTTTACACTGTCTTTCTTTGCCTTCCTTCAAAGAAAAAAGAGCGTTATTTTTTAGATTTCGCCATTTCGGTGCTTTGAATTGTGTTATTTCCAAGTATGTTCTAATCTGGAAATTTTGAACGGTTTACATGTGATTTGTGCTAATTACCTTGACTATTTTCATTTTTATATGGTACGTTCCATCCCTTTTGTTGTATTCGCGTTTTATTATCGTTTACCATTAGTTTTTTGGATTTTTTAATCGGGATAAATTGCATCAGGATAATTTGCAGTTGTATTTAAATATTTGTCAGGATAGACAGAAATTTGTCAGAGTTGTCAGTTAAAGGATAATCATATCTTGAGGACAAGGAAATAATCATTCTTTAATTTCTTACTTGTTGGAATAAGCATGGATTTTTCTGAGGTAATGAAAATTCCAGGCAGTGTCTTACCATAATGGTTGTAGCATCTTTCTGTCACGACTTCTGTAAGTTGTAACTTCCACCTTAAGAATATTTGAGTCCGTTTGCTCTTAGGTATAGAACTGGGCTTTTTGCCCCATAGCTCATATACATTAATATTTATGATTTCTTTTTTGTAATTGATTTCTTGTGACTTTGTTTCAACGATTCTTCCCATGAGCTTTTCTATGTGTTTTGTTTTGAACATTGAGATCTGGGAGATTTGTTTCTAATCGATGTATATTGGAAAACTGCATCTAAAACTAACAATAAAGTATAGCTCGAGATGGTTGTTTCCTTAAAGTTAAATGAACTATTTGAATGGTAAAAATTTAGATTTGTTGACATTGAAGTTCATTTGGCACTACTAATTTTCCTGAGAAGCCTTTAAAAAGTTCGGATATGATTTTAAAACTGATGGATTGGGTTGTTCGCATGATATTCTAGCATAATTGTTTTTATTATGACAGGATAATTTTTTTGTAATAAGATAACAGTTGTTTTTCCACATTATGTGGAGGTAACTAAGTCTTATTATTCTGGTGCTTTCTTGAAGGAGCAATGATTAATTTTGATGTATGTTTTCATTTGCTTTTGAAAAATACGTACCATGCTTTTTTGAGAGTTCTAATGATCTCATCATTCCTAAGTTGCGAACAGATAAGCTTAAGTTAATTTCTCAACCATAATGTGAGAAACAAAATAGAAGCTTTTGGCAAAGATCTTATAATTCATTTTGTTAAAAAATATTAATCTAGTTATCCAAGAGCATAAATCTTTGAATCCTACATTTCTTAAGAGTTGTTTACTTAGTTAAGAGCAGACTTCAATTAAGAGTTCTTTATTAAGTTAAGAGCAGACACTAAGAGAAATTTGCCAGAAGATATATTAGGAATTTAGAAGCTACTAATGTTGGGGGCATAATATAGTTTCTCATCAATTTGTTAGTGTCAAATGCCCATAACTCTGACATATCTAATATCAATGTGTATGTTACTGTGAGTTTTGATGGTTGTCTTTAATTTGTCTGCTATGAGATTAAAGTATTGCCCTGCAATATGGTAGTCGAGACAGTTTTTTAAAAAGTTGACACTCGTCACTCATCCTGGCTTTTTTGAAACATCATATAAGTTGATTCTCTTCCTGGCTTTTTGAAACGTCATAAGTATGAACTTAAAAGTTAACTACGTTGTTCTATCTCATATACTGCAGTATCTGCTTAAACTTAACTTGTTTTTGAAATTACTTCAATTGTAGGGTTGTTTCTGGCTAAATATTTGCAATGCATTTTGATAAACGCCATTTGGGCTTACCTTAGAAGAGTTTATTACCATCTTTTCTTCTTCACACTGTAAAATATTTCTTAATTTGCTGGTTGCCAAAGGCATGCATTGTGTTTATTACCATCTTTTCTTCTTCACTCTCTTTAAAATATATTTTAATATGCTGGTTGCTGAAGGCATGCATTTGGATTTACTTCAAACAAGTTTTTTAATTATACCTTTCACTCATTAATGCTCCTTGTAAATCATTTCTTAGTGTACTTGGATGGTGAATGGGAGGCATTGCTGATGATATGCTATTTTTTGTATATTTTTTAGTTTTGACTGAATTCATTTACTGTCTATTTTTAACCAATAATGCCAATATCTTCCGAGTGTTCTAATTGGGGATAGAAGGATAGGGGCCAGTAATTAAACCTTTTAGTAACCCATATGTTACTCAATTTTGCTTAATGCTGTAAGCTTTTTCATAGGTTTACTGTTTTTTTTATCATTGTTATACCGTTTTTTAATTTTTGTTTCATGTGGCTATTTTGCCACATGTAAGATGCTTAATGAGTACATTCTTTATCTATTTTATTTGTTCAATCAGGATAATGGATGACTACTGCAAGAATTGCAAGCGGCCAGGGCATTATGCCCGAGATTGCCCAAATGTTTCAGTGTGCAATAATTGTGGGCTTCCAGGGTAGGCAAATATTATGTGTTTGTTTTCATTGAGAGAATTGCTTTGTATTGTTTTGTTAAAGCAGCTCTGTATTTGCAAGATAAACTGACATTCTTACTTCCTTATTTAGGCACATTGCAGCTGAGTGCTCTACAAAGTCCCTTTGTTGGAACTGTAGAGAGCCTGGGCATGTTGCAAGCCAATGCACTAATGATCCAATATGCCACACTTGTGGCAAAGTTGGCCACCTCTCCCGAGATTGTACAGCTCCACCTGTCGCACCTGGAGATATGAGGCTATGCAACAATTGCTATAAGCAAGGGCATATAGCTGTGGATTGTACCAATGAGAAGGCATGCAATAACTGTCGCAAAACTGGCCATCTGGCTCGTGACTGTCCTAACAGTCCCGTTTGTAATATCTGCAACATTTCAGGTCATGTTGCTAGACAGTGTCCGAAGGGCATGCTTGATGAAAGAGGTCCTCCAAGAGGTCCACCAACAAGATTCAATGACATCATTTGCAGGTCATGTAACCAGCCAGGACATATCAGTAGGGACTGTACAGACATTATCATTTGCCATAACTGTGGTGGTCGTGGGCATTTGGCATATGAATGCCCCTCTGGTCGGATGGTACCTCGTGACATGCGCAGGCGTTGAAGCTGAATTTCGCTTCTTATCTCATGAACTGTTTGCTTAGTACAATTCATCTTTTCCCATTCAGAACTGAGTTCAATTGGTAGGCAGGGGACATTTAACTGTCTTAAACATAGCATGTTAATGCTTTTTTCAGTTCTATGCTTTTAAATTTCAAACTACAGACGAGCTAATTTTAATGAAATATTTTTGATTAGACTGGATGATATGTTATTCTTTTTCCTTTTATGTGCAAGAATGGGTAAGTGATTAAGTTGTGTGTGTTTGTTAACATTTATTGTAACTAGAGCCCTGTACTTCTAGATAAATGTTTGTATTTTTTATTACTGCCTGTCTTAGAGAATTGAATTTTTAGCTAGATCTTTGAGAACAATACAGACTATGGTGATGAATGTTTCATATGCCGTCATCCCATTTGGAACTTTTTTCAGCATGGTTTATAGTTATTCTTTCTATATGGTGGCTGTACACTAATCCCCATTTGTAACTTTTTCCAAAATGGTTTATAGTTATTCTTTGTATATGGTTGGCTGTCCGCTGTACACTGATCACCAACTTTTTGAGTCTTAAAGAGTTTGTCTTAATATACTTTTTATAATGGCATGTGTATGCTGAGATAAACTGGAATTTTCGTACACCATCAATTAAGATAGACCACTTCTGATAATATAGATTATAGGGCGTTGATGGTTATTCTTTGTAAATGGTGGTCGTACACTGATCCCCAACTTTTTGAGTCTTAAAAGAGTTTGTCTTGAATATACTTTTTATAATGGCATGTGTATGCTGAGATAAACTGGAATTTTCATATACCATCAATTAAGATAGACCACTTCTGATAATATCGATTATAGGGCTTTGATAGTTATTCCTTGTAAATGGTGGTTGTACACCGATCCCCATTTGTAACTTTTTCCAACATGGTATTATAGTTATTCTTCGTATATGGTTGGTTGTACACCGATCCCCATTTGTAACCTTTTGAGTCTTGAATATGCATTTTATAATATAGGGCGTTGATAGTTATTCTTTGTATATGGTGGTTGTACACTGATCCCAATTTATAACTTTTTCCAACATGGTTTATAGTTATTCTTTGTATATGGTTGTCTGTACACTGATCCCCATTTGTAACTTTTTCCAACATGGTTTATAGTTATTCTTTGTATATGGTTGTCTGTACACTGATCCCCATTTGTAACTTCTTGAGTCTGTTAAAGAGTTTGTCTTGAATATAGTTTTTATGATGGCCTGTGTATGCTGAGATCAACTTGAATTTTCATATACCATCAATTAAGCTAGATCTCTTCTGATAATATAGATTATAGGGTGTCAATAGTTATTCTTTGTATATGGTGGTTGTACACTGATCCTCATTTGTAACTTTTTTCAACATGGTTTGGCCTGTGTATACTGAGATAAACTTGAATTTTCATATACCATCAATTAAGCTAGACCTCTTCTGATAATATAGATTACAGGGCATTGATAGTTATTCTTTGTATATGGTAGTTGTACACTGATCCTCATTTGTAACTTTTTCCAACATGGTTTGTAGTTATTCTTTGTATATGGTGGTTGTAACTTCTTCCAACATGGTTTGTAGTTATTCTTCGTATATGGTTGGCTGTACACTAATCCCCATTTGTAACTTTTTGAGTCTGTTAAAGAGTTTGTCTTGAATATACTTTTTATAATGGCCTGTGTATGCTGAGATAAACTTGAATTTTCATATAACATCAACTACGCTAGATCTCTTCTGATAATATGGATTATAGGGTGTCGATAGTTATTCTTTGTATATGGTGGTTGTACACTGATCCTCATTTGTAACTTTTTTCAACATGGTTTGGCCTGTGTATGCTGAGATAAACTTGAATTTTCATATACCATCAATTAAGCTAGACCTCTTCTGATAATATAGATTACAGGGCGTTGATAGTTATTCTTTGTATATGGTGGTTGTACACTGATCCTCATTTGTAACTTCTTTCAACATGGTTTGTAGTTATTCTTCGTATATGGTTGGCTGTACACTAATCCCCATTTGTAACTTTTTGAGTCTGTTAAAGAGGTTGTCTTGAATATACTTTTTATAATGGCCTGTGTATGTTGAGATAAACTTGAATTTTCATATACCATAAATTATGCTAGACCTCTTCTGATAATATAGATTATAGGGCGTTGAATGTTTCATTAACCATCATCTTAGCGGGAACTTTTGCTACAATGACCTCCATTTGTAGAAAATGTTTGAGGTGGTAAGGAGTTTTGTCTTGAGTATATTTTTAATTTTTAATTTTGGCCTGTGTTTGTTCTGGGAGAGGTTGAATTTTTCATAGGCTATAAGTATTCTTTGGGTACAGTGATTGCATTACATAATGAACTTTTCTGAACTTCATTTCCAAGAGATAATGTGAGGATATGGGTGGGCTTTGTTCATTGCATCACAATTCCGGGATTTTGAAACTGTACTGGGAATATGTAGTCTTCACACAGATATTAACATAATTTATGGAATGATTTAGAGGTTTTCTGTTTGCTGTGTATTGACGTGGAAGAATATTGTTTTTTTTTTTTTTGTTTAATGGCATGTTAAATATAACCTAGACAGGCACACAGATTGAAACTGGAATTTTGGAAAGTTATTTGTCTTGGTAGAGTTTAGGAGCTTTAAAGGAAAGATGTATTAGAATAGTGGGTGTGAGTAGTCTTTGCCGGATTATGGTTTTCATTAGCAATGGTATTAAAAAAGGCAGCATCTTTACTTGTGTCGGCATGCAATAATATTTTAAATTTATTTTGTTTAATAGCTTGTTAAATGATACTTGGGTTTACAGTGTAACTGAAATATTGAAAAATAGTCTTCTGGTAGATTTTCGGTACTTACATATTGAACATAGTGCTCAAGTAGTATGAATTATTAGTAGATTTTCGGTACTTACATGTTTGAACATAGTGCTCAAACAGAAATAGGGTATTTTGCCAATTGCAGATGTAAATCTGCGGTGAGCTCAAGGCTTTTCAACTGACACCCACTTGTGAATTCAGCTAAAGTTTTGCCTGCAGACATATAATTTCTACAGTCTATATTATTAGTATGAATTATTTAATCATAGAAACAAAAGCCTTCATTTATCTTGGCTTACTTTCTACTTTCTGACGATAAATCATAAAATTTGATCTGAAAAATTGAAAAAAAAAATCACAAAATCAAATTAAAAAATAACTAAAACCATAATTTTATTGTGGCTTGAACTTAGTGAGCTCTGCTTAAATGTCTGCCGGTTCATTGGTTTCAAAAGAGAAATTTATAGGACTTCCTTCTGCTCTAGGTACAATTTACCAGTCTTTTATTACATTACACACATGAAAGTGATAAATACTAATCTATTGAAAATATAAAAATCTGCAAAATCCCAGTCAATACAGTGGATGTGAGATTTTTTTCTCCTAATTTAATAAAACGTTCTTACTACTTGGTTTAAAGCAACTACCCCAGGCCTCCTATTTAATAAACCCTGGAGTGAAATCATGAGCAGATGCTCAAACCAGAACATGGAGAATTGTTGCTAGATTTTTTTTACCATTTGTGGAGTGGATAAATTTGCTAGGTTTTTTTCACCACATAAAAACATGGTCGTTGAGCTACCAACCGAGCTTCACAGAACAAGGAATATAAACATTTTTAGTCACTGATTGGTTGCATCAGTTTGCAAGGCTATCCAGCTGTGAAAGTTTGTAAGGTTAGTTGGGATTTCTTTTTGGGTGGGCATATTTTAAGCGTAGTGTCTATACAGTTAGCAGAATGTACGTTCGTCTGTATTTATTAATTAAAAGAATATAAAAAATGCATTCAATTTTTATTTTCAATTAATTAGATGTTGCTTATTATGAGTAGGGAGGCTATGCATATTTTTCATTACAATTCTCCTTTGCTGTGCTTTTAGCAGTGACAATTAGCATCTGCTCTGTTTTTGAAAAGTAATGAGATCTGGATTATGATTGATATAATGTCCATACATTAATTAATGTATTAATAAAAAAAAAATAACGAATAGCTTAGATTCATGAGTGAAACTAAACTTTGTTCTTGTTCATTCAATCTTTGATTCTTTGTTAAACTACTGCCCTGAATTTTAGTTCTACTTGTTCTGTTTAAGTTCCCTTCATTCTTTTTCTAACATACATTTTATTAATCCCTCAATATTAGATGCCAATCTAAAGTACTTCTCACATAAATTCATTTTTGTTTATTTTGTTTTAAAACAAGTTATTTTTGTGAAGCACAATTCCATGGACTGCTTTTAAACAAAGGCCCCCATGTGCAACATTAAATAATTCTCACTTTAATGTATTCGGCGTACCCATTGCACCCCAAAGGTGCGATTGCTAGTTTAAATTTATTTTGTTTAATAGTTTGTTAAATGATACTTTGGGTTTACAGTGTAACTGAAATATTGAAAAATAGTCTTTTGGTAGATTTTCGGTACTTACATATTGAACATAGTGCTCAAGTAGTGTGTGGCTGAATAAGCATGTATTGGCATGCAGTGAGATTGTTAAATTTATTTTCGTTTAATGGCCTTCTTAAAGCATAACTTAGGTGTACAGAGTGGAACTGGAAAACTGAAAAGTAATTTTTTCCTGAAGAGTTTCGGAACTTTAAAAGACAGATGTATTGGATCAGTGTGCGGGAGTAATCTTAGGCTGATTAAACATACAAATTGTTCCCTAGCAAGGGAATTAAAAAAGGAAGTATCCTTGGTGTGTATTTTGTTGATTTTGTCACCTCACATCGTAATATGTTAATTCCTGTTAATTCTTCGTTTCAGTAACTAGTTTTCTGTTATCAATTGAGCTGGTAAGAATTCTAGGTTTCTGTGTATACAACTTAAGGGTAAGGCTGGGGACATTTCATTTAATTTATAAGTGGAAGTAGATATGTTACTTTCTCGGCATAATTAAAATGTGTGATCCTATGACATTTTGTGCCATCGAATCAGAATCTTTTGCCAACCGAGCAGAAGTAAAGGGTCTGGGTTCAATCGGGATCGGTACAGTTTTACGTGGGAAAAGCTGAGTTATCAGTGATTTTCAATCAGATGTTACGGTCAATTCGTGTATGGAATATGAATCTTAAATAACATGCATGACATTAGGTTGTTAGGTTGAGTTTAGGAAACATCCGTCGTTACAGAACGATAAAAAATGTGGCCCGTTTTCTTACAAAGAACATTGTAGTTTGGGTTAAACTATTTTTACAACAAAATTTGAATTTTTTTGGCCCATTTTTATGAAATGACTTGTACAATCATATATTAACTAGTGACACTCTTGTGCTAAGTTTCACACATTCTCCAATTTTTTTTTTTGGGCTTTCATTTAGTCGCTTTTCTACATATTTTTATATATGTAAACTTATCCCAGTTTTAATTGCACCTATTTACACATGGTTGCATTCCTCGTTTATATCTTCATTTATTCACTTTTCTACATATTTTTATATATTTAATCTTATTCCAGTTTTAATTGCACCTATGCACACATGGTTGCATTATTCGGCTCTTCATCTTGAAATTTTCAATCCTACGGTGCTCAAGATTGCACGTGAACAAAAAAAATCAATCTAGAAACACTGTGATTTGGAGTTGGCCATTTGGACGTGTATGCTGTCTTACAACCAAAGGGGTGACCTAGGAGGAATCCCACTTATTTCCAATTTTCCTCAATATGTTATTTAAGTATTGCTATTCTCGTGCACATTTATTTATCGGAGATCACAACAAATCAAGCTGTGAAAGTCCGTTATTTGTTGTTTGCCGGATCAAATTTACCCTCTATTGCTCTACCTATGAATGGAACTTTATGTGACTAGAGTAAATCTAATTTATTTGCACGGCATTGTTAGACCTTGTGATGTTACTTTCTCCGCGTCACAATAGCGCTATTATTCACATGGCCTATGATTTCCTATGCCATATCATTAGTGCTATTACTACTTTTCTTGCTTTGTTTACCCTACCAAATTATTGTGTGGTTAGGCATAGATCTCACACAATTAATATGGGGTATGATGAACAGGATCAATTTAAGAATACCCTTACCCAACCATCTCCCTGGGATTTGATGTATTCCTCGAAGCTTGTTTTAGCATGAATAATTGTTCCATCTAGATACAAATGGCAAGGACTTTTTGGATGTTCAAGTTGATTTCTTTAATCATGAAGTGATATGAGATTCCGTATGAATCCCTTATGAGAGATGCTCCAATAGAAAAATTATGCATGACTATGGTCATTTCAACACAAAAATAAACACTATATGATACACACTAAAACACGATTATAAAAGAGGACCCTCTAAATACACGCTTTTCAAGGATAATCTTTTGGGCAACATCACATCCTCATGCACCTATAGATACATCTTTTCTTAATGAGCATATATTTTGCATTTATTCTTCATCCCCTTGGGCTATGATTTTTGACGATTCTAGATGTATAACTAGTTTTGCGTTGGGGTGATATTGATGCCCCCATTAGCCATATATTTTTGGCTTGATTTTCCATGTACCAACAACGTGGATAAATATGAGGGATTATGATTTGGGTGCAACCTTGCACATAACCTCCATTTCATACATTCTTATAGCTTTGGTTCTATTTAGCAATGCCACTTATGTGCTCATCACCACTCAATGTGCGACACAACACCAATGCAACTTCACACAAAATCATGTGGCACAAGGTTTGCCATGTGTTAGATGCTCAATGTCAAACTAGTTGATAATTGAGCATAAGCATGTGCAACCATGTCTAGGGTTGCATTATGTGAGTGATCAATATTATATGATGGTACACATGATCTATGCTTGAATCCACAATGACAATAATCTTTTGGGCAACATCACATCCTCATGCACCTATAGATACATCTTTTCTTAATGAGCATATATTTTGCATTTATTCTTCATCCCCTTGGGCTATGATTTTTGACGATTCTAGATGTATAACTAGTTTTGCATTGGGGTGATATTGATGCCCCCATTAGCCATATATTTTTGGCTTGATTTTCCATGTACCAACAACGTGGATAAATATGAGGGATTATGATTTGGGTGCAACCTTGCACATAACCTCCATTTCATACATTCTTATAGCTTTGGTTCCATTTAGCAATGCCACTTATGTGCTCATCACCACTCAATGTGCAACACAACACCAATGCAACTTCACACAAAATTGTCATTGTGGATTCAAGCATAGATCATGTGTACCATCATATAATATTGATCACTCACATAATGCAACCCTAGACATGGTTGCACATGCTTATGCTCAATTATCAACTAGTTTGACATTGAGCATCTAACACATGGCAAACCTTGTGCCACATGATTTTGTGCTATAATTGAAACCATATGCTTCAATCCCAACACTATCTTGTCCACATGATAAAGCATGCCACATGTGCACAACATATATCAACATATTTTTTATGCCTAGTTGATGAACCATTTGAATAAATACTTGCACTATACAAGGTATAGGTAGAAAGGAACTATTTAACAACTTTGTTGCATATATATATCTTGTCCCATCCTATACATTTTCCTTTCAAAGCCTTCCATGCCCATCAGATGCTTATTTGCATTCTAGCTTAGGATTTCATTTGCATATTCTATAATCTCATAGAATACACACTTATTTATATGTTTGTCCATTGATCCACCTAGGAATTATGGTATCATACCTTAAATTTTTTCATCATGTTCATCTAGATGTGTTCACAACATTTGGAGAAGGATTGTGCACCTAGTTCAACATCTAAGCATTTACATGGACATTGAGAGAAGAGTATAATGGTAGAAAAACACAATGCCTCCTTAACAATATAATGCTCATAACTCTTTATACAACTCTATGACCTCATGACAACTTGGACTAGTGGTAGCACATCTTGAGCAACAAGCTTCAACACATCATCTAAATCCTTTTTGAGTACAAATTAATCTTGATATTCTAGTGTTTGAAGAAAATTAATGCCACTCTAGGAGTGGTTGGCTATTCCTTTTGGTCTAACCAATGCCCCCATGAAATTTATGTATATGATATTGACATCTTGCATGTTTTCACCAACTCCTTTGTCCTCATCTATCTAGATGACACACTTATCTTTAGCAAGACTTGGGAGAAGAACATGCAACATGTCTCACAAGTCCTATAAACCCTAAGCTAATGTAGGCTACACGACATTCTTGACAAGTGCACTTTTGACACCAAACAAATCGAATACATGGGCTATTTCATCAAACACTCTAGTATCCATTTCGATCTAAAAAAGATCAAGGTGATTTGAGACTAGATGATGCCACATAATCTCATAGAATTGTATAACTTTCTTAGACTCACCAAATTCTATTGTAGGTTAATCCTTGGGTTCTCAAATGTTAATTGACCACTTAAATAAATTATACACACCAAAGCAAGATTCTAGTAGACTCCTATGTAACAATATGATTTCAATGAGCTCAACCAATGTCTTTGTTCTACATTGATATTGAATTTTCAAAACATCTCCCACTCCATTGAGATTTAAATAAAACACATTCAACTATGCATTTGGTGTTATGCTACTTCAACATGGCCATCATGCCACCTATCACTCAAATTTAATAATAGTGTGACACTACTTGACTAATGAAAAGGAACTCTACATCATTGTTCAAGTAGTTAGTAATGAAACCATTACATATTCAACAAAGAGAGCATCATCTATTTCAACCAGTAGTTGCTCCAGTTTCCGTAAACACAAAGCAAGTTAGAAAATACAAAAAAATATGTACATGGTTTACCTTCAATAATTCCATTTAGTGATTTAAGCATAAGAAGGGGCACAATAACAAGGTTGCAAATTGCCTTAAACAATGATTGGTCCCTACACTTATCACCATATTTAACTTGCATAATCACAACTTTGTTGATTGGGCACAACTGTACTTCACCAACATGAATTTCACATAGACCTACACTCCACTCATGCAATGTACATATTTTGACAACTTCTACCTATCCAACAAGCTTCTTTACAATCTTGTTCATCTTTGCATTCTTGTTGGTGCACTATGCCAGTGTATTATTTGGGAAGCACACTACTCCAAGATTACATGTCACTTTGGCATCACTAAAAAACGTGTTTCTATAAAAATTTTTTTTGCCTCATATGCACATTGAAATTGGGCACCACATCAAGTCTTGTATGCCTTGTTGCATTGCCAATCCTCAACAACCTCCCTACTACTAAGAACTAGAATGAATTTGTGTTTTTCATGTTGGTAGATTCTCCATAATGGCCATAATTATCTCTTGCAAGAAGATAATCACCTTATTAGATACACATGCATCTTCAATAATGTGTGGGTTCACTTTGGGCTTTCAATGTCCATTGTCTCTGATTTTGACCCAAGATTTACTTACACTTTTTGGTAAAATCTCTATACCATGATGTATACACAAATTTACTACTCTACAACCTTCCATCCTAAGACTAATAATTAATGGAGGTGGTGAATCACATGTTGTTATCACTCTTGTACATTCACAAAAAAATGCACATGCATAGTTGGAATGAAAGTGTTATATATTTAACATGCCTAAAACTAAGCTTTCTATAGATTTATGGTGCATAATCCTTTCCAAAAATGTCTTGGGTTCCAATCAATGATGTCCATTGACATTTGTTGCCACACACCATCCATAATTGTGATGCTTGCACATGAACAAGAAGTTGGGAAAGTATAGTGCTTCATTCAATGCACTTGGGAATTTCATTAGAAAGTCCAGTAGATCCTTCTATGCTAATAATAAAAGTAGAACTATGCCACATGCCCATAGTGCACCACATACCTTTTATTTTTGTGATAAAGTGTTAGGAAAGTGTAATAGTTAATTGTAATCCTAATGTATAATGCATGTATTGTGTCCAAACATCTTGTAGAGGGTCCAAGAACACAATCTTAGGTGGACAAGAGATAATATTTTAATTAGTCTCCTAGTTGACTTGGATATAAGTTGTAATAGAATTCATGAAGGAGGTGGAGCATAATGGTAGTTGTTACAAATCAATTATAACTCATTTATAGTGCTTTCCTCATATTAGGCACTAGAATTGTGAGTAGAGGATATTTTCATAATGTAAGTGCCACACACGAGTTGTAACCTCCATAGTGGAGAACACTTGGAGATGAGCCATAAAAAGTTATAGGTAAAAAATGCTATATGAGTTACATTTTCTATTCATGAATATATTTATTAAGCACATGGAGGTATTGGATTTTTCCCATACCATGGTTTTAAGAGCCCACTTATAAATTGTATGCTTTGGATAGATTTTTTATGAGTTATTTACAAGTTCATAGGTGCTGCTAGAATTATGTTAGATAAGTGTGTTATTTATGTACTCTTGTTCATTGAAAATTAATGCATACTTGAACCCCTCTTTGATAATGGATTTTTTTTTTCTAAAATTATTTCTTCATGTACTTTTAGTATTATGTGAAAAAATATTATGGTTTTTTGATTCACACTTGCACATAATCTCACAATGGTTAATCTAATACTAGATTAATAAATATTAGATTTGCATACACTTTGAAGGGCTAATATTCCTAGTAGCTTACCTTTTTTTGAAAATATTTGTTATTAGAGTCTTGTTCTATTGAGAAGGTGATGCATTTCTTGAAGCTTTAAAGGATTTTAAACTACAGTGGGAGTTCTTGTTTGAGCACTTTTGAAGATCTATAATTGGAAAACATTGGCCTCTACCTCATATTCAGTGATTGAAAACTTGAATGGAACTAGGTATGAGTTGTAAACGATAAACATGGAGGATATCCTTGAAGAGAGAGATCATTGCCCAGACATGTTATAAACAAAGAAAAAGCAAAACATTTTGTTTTATGATTATATGAAGAAACTAGACAAAAGGGACGAAGAACTATTTGATGGTTATCTTGGAAATTCTATCTTTCCAAATGTTTTTAAGGAGGCCAACATATCGCCTATGGAAAAAGATTGGTGAGATCTACCAACCAGAGTTTAGTAAAAAAAAATGTTTGAAGAGGAAATTATATTCTTTGAAAATGAAAGATGGGGACTTTATTGTAGAGCATTTGAATGATTTTAAATTGATTATGAGTTAATTAGGAATTATTGATGTTAAGATAGATGAGGATAATAAGTATATAATATTATTTCTATTTGCTTGAATTGAAACAAAAATTATTCCTGCTTTGAGCAGTTCAATGACATATATGAAGTTAGATGACCTTGCTACTTTGCTTGTAGAGGATAAAAGGAGAAAATCCATGGAAGAGATCTAAGTCTTGAGGCCATTTTAAGATTATAGAAAAGAGCAGAGTGAAGTTTTGGAACTATGTTAAACAAGGGAATGTTAAAGAGTGCAAAAATAGGAAGAATTATAAGTTCATTGCAAAATCCTTTGATGATAGTGATGAAGCTTTTTTCTAGTAATACTATTTCTGATGAATCTTGGTTGATTGACTCAAGTTGTTTGTATCATATGAATCCTCACAAGGAGTGGTTCTCTTCCTACCATACTTATGATGGAGAAGTGTATTTGGATGACAACAATTCACATTGGATTGTTGGCCATGGGAAGGTATAGTTATGTTTAAGTGATGCAGGGTAAAATATCTTATTGGTGTTTTACATATTCTAGGATTTGCGAAAAAAATAGTTTTTTGTACCAAATTTGAATGATTTTGGATTGCATGTGACATTTGATAAGTTTGGTTATAGGTTGGTTAGAGGAAATTTTGAGGTATCTAAAGGATCTTGTGTTGGGACTTTGTTTAGGCTGAATGCCTCCACCTTTTGTAACTCTAGCAATGTGATTGTAGTTCTAATTTAATGCATGTATGTTGTAGCACTAATGTCTAGGCCACATTCGTTAAAAGAGTCTTTGGACCATGATTAATAAAAAATTCTAATAATGGTAAATTTAATTTCTATAAACATCATGTTTTTGGTAAGTAGAATAGATCTTTATTTCCTGTTGGAAGCTATAGAGTAAATAAGCTATTAATAATTGCTCATTCATATGTGTTTGGTCTAGATGTCATGGGAAAATCTCATTATTACATATATTCATTTACTATACCTTTAGATACACCTAGATTTAATTTAAACAGTTTAAATCTTAATTTTTCTCCAAGTTTAAATAATTTAAGGCTTTGGTTGAGAAAAAAATTAGATAATAAAATATCTAAAATAAAGTGTTGAGACTTGATAATGGTGGTCAATACTATTCTAGGGAATTTGATATTTTGGAAGCATTTTAATATTATTTGGTAGAAGACAACCCCTACACACCACAAAAAAATGGGGTTGTAGAGAGGATGTACCAATGCTTGATGGAAAACACTAGAACTATGTTCAATGGTACATAGTTGGATTGGTTCTTTTGGGTAGAAGCTATGAATACTACTTGTTACTTGGTAAATAGATAACTTTGTTCAACTCTTGTTGATAAAAATATCTTATGAAGTTTGGATAGGTAAGAAACCTTTTTGTTTCACCTTTAAGGGTATTTTTTGTGAGGCTTATATGAATGTGCCTAAGGAAAATTATCTAAATTGGATAGAAAAGCATAAAAATGAATCTTTGTTGGTTATGGTGAGAATGTAAAAGATTATAAAATTTGGAATCCACTAACCCAAAAATGATCTATTTTGGAGATATGGTTTTTAGGGAGTGTAGAGCATTTTCAGATCCTATAGAATGAGAGGAAAATAATGTGTTTTGAGGCTAAGGTAAAAAAGTAGGAAGATGCACATGTTGAAATAAAATGATGGATTAGAGGATGGAGAAGAAGAAGAGGGTTCAAATGATATTTATGAGTAGGATGAATAGGTTGAGAATACAAATGTAGAGCCCTTTACTCCTACATTAATATGCTCTGCAAGACAATAAAACATAGTTGACATGTATAACCCACTAGATTTTTGTTGAGTATTTTCTTTGTTATGTTTTGATAACAAATTGCGATCTTTCAAGGAGGCTCTCTCTTCAAAGGGTAGTGAGTCTTGGATGTAGGGCATCTAGGAGGAGATGATGGCTTTAAACAGATGTGATTCTTAAGATATTGTTAATTTTATTGAGGGAAGAAATCCCATTAGTTGCAAGTGGGTGTGTAAAAATATGATTGGAGTAGATGGATAATTAGAAAGTTACAAGGCTAGATTGGTGGCCAAGGGCTACTTCTAGAGAGAGTGAGTTGATTTTGGTGAATTTTTCTCTTTTTTTGATAAGTTATCTTATATTAGATACCTGTTATCTATTTTGGCTACTTATAATTTTAAGATTGAGCAAATGAATACCAAACTATTTTCTTGCATGAGATTCTAGAAAGAAGAAATTTATATGCAATAGCCTTATGTTTTATTATAAAGGAGACATTTAGTTTGTAGGTTGAAACAATTATTGTATGGTCTAAATTAGTCACCCTAAATGTGGGACTAAAACTTGATGATTTTTCACTAACTAGTTTTTTTTGGAGTGGGGAAGATCATTATCTTTATGTTAAAATTAATGATTATCAAGTTCTAATCATTTTTTATATGCAAATGATAGGTTATTTTTTGGCACCATTAATGTTTAGAGATTTGAAAGCCCAAATTTTGGTACATTTGAAATGAAGGATTTAGGCATTGCAAAATATATTCTTGGTACAAATATTACTAAGGATTGCGTACATAAAAATCTTTAGTTAAGTTAGAGTAAGTATATTGATACTATCTTGCAATGATTTGCTATACAAGATTCTAAACGTGTGAGTATTCCTTTTCTCATTCACACTAATATTTCATTAGATATGTATACCAATTTGGATGTCGATTTTGAGGATATTTCTAATGTGCCTTATACTATTGCTATTGGTAGCCCGATGTATGCAATGGTTTTCACTAGACCAGATATTGGCCAAGTAATGGTAGTTTTAAGTAAATTTATGCTTAACATTGGTAAGGAGAATTGGACTTATGTTAAGAAGGTTCTTAGATATTTGTGAGGGACTTCTAATTATTTTTTGTGTTATCACAAAACTAATGCTTTGGTCAAGACATTGGAAATATATGGTTTTGTTGATACAAATTGGGTAGGTGACTTGGATAGTTGAAGGTCTGCTAGTGGCTATATATTCTCTTTGTTTGGTGGTGCAATTAGTTGGATGAGTAATAGCTAGCACATGGCTATTTTTTCCATCATCAAAGTAGAGTATATGGCTACTACACATGCATGTAAAGGGTTATTATGGTTAATAGCCTGTCCTCCCAATTTGGTTTTGGTTGTAGGGTGGTTTAGATTAGTTGTAACAATTAGAATATTATCAATTTGGCCAAGAACCCCATGTAGCATGCTTGTAATAAACATGTTGATGTATACTATTTTTTTTTTTGAGAGATGGTAGAGAATGACAATGTCTTGTTATAGAAGTTTGATACTTGAGATAATGTTACATATTCCCTTATTAAACTAGTGAGCATGAAGTTCTCTTGGTGTAGGGAGGCCACAACCTCGGTTTCGTTAATTTATTTTATATTTCCTATGGATGCCATTGTAAAGCATAATATCAATTGAGAGAATATTAGGAAATTTTGGTATTTAATTTCAATCCTAATTTATAATATGTCATGTCTCCAAACATCTTTGAGAGGGTGCATGGATGCCCTCTTAGATGGACAAGAGATAATATTATTTATTTATTTTTCCTAATTGACTTGGATATGACTTGTAACAACATTAATTATGGAGGTGGATCATAATGGCAATAATTACAAATCAATTAAAAATTATTTATAATAATTTCACCATTCTAGGTGCCAAATTTGAGAGTGAAAAATCTTTGCATAATGGATATGACCCACACGACCTGTAACTTCCACAGTGGAGGTATAGAATAGGTGATATGAGCTATTGAGAGTTATAGGACAAAGATTCCTTATAAATTCCATTTTCTATTCATGGATGCATTGATTGAGCACATGGAGCATTGTGTTTTTGTCATGTACCATAGTTTTGGTTGCACATGGTTTTAGGAATCCACTTAAATGGTTTCCTCTCAAATCTCTATAAATTTTATGCTTAGGTATACATTTTATGGGTTATTTACAAGCTCATAGGTGTTTCCAGAATATTATCAAATTGAAGAGAGAAGTGTGTTGTTTATGTACTCAGATGTTTTATTGAATATTAATACATACCTAAACCTCTCTTTGATGTTGAATTTTTTTCTTAAAAGGATTTCTCCACATATATCAAGTGTTATGTGATTAAATATTATTGTTTTACTATTTCTATTTTCTAATTTACACTTACACATAATATCACAATAGTTTTTGATTAAGGAAAAAACAGGTTTTGAAGGGACCCGAAACCCTTCACAAACCAAAAAAACAAAGCAAAGGTCACCAGAGTCACTAAAACTTCAAAATTTCAAGCAAGGCCTATCAAGATTTTCAATTAGGAATCTTTCTTGTTTCTAAGAGCCACTAAAGGCTCATTCTTTTGTCCAACCCTTCCACTTGTTTCTGCCTTGTTCCAAGTCTACATCTTTTCCAAAGACATTCCATTCATCATCTTCCTGATTTCCTAGCCATTATTCTTTCAAAGGCAGCCTAGACGGAGTCATCTGCCTGAGACCCAAATCATTCTTAGGGAGTTCTCAACATTAAATTGTGGCACAAATGTTCCCACCTGATTTTGGAGAGACCCTGGGAGCCCTGCATATCCTAGAATCGTATTTTGAACCAATACTGGAAAAAACTCCCAAGCAGTTTGGGTCTTTCACTGAGGTTTGCCAGAGGAGGCCTCCACGAAGCCTATTGTCATTTTTTCTCAAAAACCCATATTGGAGGCAACATGGTCCCCAAGCCATCAGAATCCTTTCTGGCACCCAGCAGATTCCTGATCCAAGTGAACCTGCAGAGTTCTGAGCAACCCTCTATAGCCTGCTGCTTAGCACAATCCCAATGCTGCACCACACTAATATTTGTAGGTAGAAGTTCATTTCACCATTTTCAACAGAATATAGTGTTTGTTTGTATCTCCAAAAAAAAAATGTGTTTGGATTCAGTTGTATGAGAAAACGAAGTGCATGATTCCCACTGTTTTGCCATGGGCCAGGAGAAACACGTTTGCTCCTGATCTTTATCTGGCCTTGGGCAAGATTTTATTCCCCACCTAGCCCAGCCCAAACCTCCTGGCTCTGAGCCAACACAATCTCAACATCTCATAGATCTAGATCCTACTCATGTTAATCTATATTTGATTGATAAGAACATCAACTCCACAAATCATAATTACATTGATGGCCATTGATTATTTCACATAGTTAATACCAAACAATATGCCAATCAAGCCAAGTGGTATAAACTACAAGAATTCCATGCATAATTTCTTGAACTCAACCCTAGCTCAATGGAGGCCATTGCTTCTCAATAAGAGGCAAATAATTTGAGCATGGCTATACACACAACTTCAATATCATACATTTGTGTAGCATTTATTTCATTCAACAAAGTCATATGTGTGTTCATCTCCACTCAATGTACACCACTCATTACTAGTGGAACTTTCTCCAAAACTATTATCGTGCATCCACACATACTTCTTTTGTGCCATCATATAATACTAATTACCCACATAATCTAGCTATACACGTAACTACAAATACCTATGCTTAGTAATTGAATAGTTCAAAACTATGAGTATTTGACATATGTTGGCCCATACACCACACAATTCTATGCTACAAATGACACCATAGATTCCACACTTGGTGTGATCTTGTCCACATGATAAAGCACACCATAGATGTGTGATATTTGACAACATATTCTTGAGGCCTAGTTCACAACTCATTTATATGACATTAATTGTGGGGTTACATAA
Source organism: Sequoia sempervirens (assembly GCA_007258455.2). Lineage (NCBI taxonomy): Eukaryota > Viridiplantae > Streptophyta > Pinopsida > Cupressales > Cupressaceae > Sequoia > Sequoia sempervirens. Next base: position 675,088,805 of record VDFB02058242.1, on the reverse strand, counting down.
AGTTGGTATCTTTTGTTAGAAATTATTAGTGCATGACATAGAATAATGTAAAAAATAATAAATTAACATGTTAATGTTAATTTATTAGATGTTATTTTTAGTTAGTTATTAGTTATGTGTTAGGTTGTAGTAAGTTGTTTGGGTAGTTAGAATGAAGAAAGGATTTATAAAGTCATTATAATGTAATAATTTGGTGTTGAAGATGAATGATTAAATTGTGTGTTTGAGTCTTGTGCTCTTTTCATTCTTCCCATTTTTAATATGGTATTATAGTAGGTGTCTTTTGAGACCTCTCTGTTCACCTTCCATTCGCTTGTCTTTCCTCCAAAATGATGCTTACAATGGTCAAATAGTATAGACCACATGCGACAACCATTGATGTCTGTCCACCATTGTTACATTTTGTCAACAAAGAAGTAGTGCGGACCATGTGCAAATCTGTGGCGTTCATCATTCATTTGCATCTCTCCTCTCTCCACCTTGTTTTCTCTGTTCATAGTTTCTCATTCCATTTTCTTCATTCTTATATCAAATTTCAGAAAAATAAAAATCTAAGGTAGTTTCAGGCAATTGAAAGGAGGTTTAATCAAATTTTTGTCATGATGAATCAGTTACTTCCACTACAAGGGCATCACCCATCCAAAACTAAAACCAAACAATATTCTCTTCACACCAGCTATTATTCCTCACATAATTCTCAACGTGATTCCTCCCTCTAATGGCGTAAAACGCATCTCACAAGAGGCATTTGAACTATTTAAAATGATATTCATTTTGATATATTGTTCAGCAGAGATTTTAACAACCACAAAGGCAATGATAATTAAGTTGCGATGGTTGAGGGGACGTAGGGCTAGATCCTGTGGTCAAGTTCTATCAAACATCTAAAGTGCAATTTTCATTCCAGAAAGATTGAGTGACCTTTTGTTTCGTTTGGAGTGCTTGAACCAATATGTCAACCCAATAGAAAGATGAATCTATTGCATATTCATCCCAGTGAACTTGAAGTTCCTTGTTTACAATGTATACATTATAAGATTGTGAAGAGAATAAATCAATACCAATGTGGAATGTTGCTATTCTTTTTGGCATTAGAAGTGGCTATCTCTTGCAATAGTTAATGTATGCAAACTTAATTGATTAGTTATGGGTAATTAACTGTTTGGAAATACTATTAGTGTGGCTGCAATCAATAAGAAGAGTCTAGCTTTCAGATTTATATTTGTTCCTTTCCTCAGAGTTTGCAATATATATGGCTGGGAAGTTCAAAAGGAAGCCAATGTTGTGACAAGAAGATCATCCCAAACAATGTTTGATTTATCTGCAACAAGGCCTTACAATCATTGTTCATCGTAAATACCTCCATTTTGTCGAGAAATATCAAAGAACTAATTCAACATCTTGAAAGTGATATTAGTAGGCTCGAGTAGTGGGTCAGTGAATGGAGTTTTTTCATTGAAGGGGGGAAAACTTTAAATAGGTGAATCTCAATGAAAACACAAAAGATAGAGGTGACAACATAATAAATCCAACCATCAATACAATTTGATAACGAAGTTCTTATGCCAATACTAAAGGGGTGTTAGGAATTAGTGCATGAAACATAATTTAATAAATAAATAATGTATGTGATTATGTAACAATCACTTTAGTTTATATTGACTAGTTATTAGTTAGTTGTTAGGTGGTTTGGGTAGTTAGTAGGTTGAAGGTTTTATAAAGTTGTTGAATGTAATAATGAATGTGTTGAAGATGATTGACTAATTTGTGTCTTAAAGCCTTGTGTTCTTTGTGTTTTTTCTCAATTCAATATATTTGGCATGTCTATTAATATAAATGGTGATTCATGATTGGTAACTAGACAAATCACTAATGATTACAAGACTAGAGAGGCAAAACTTATAATATGATGAGTTGGCACTAAAATTGCTTAATTTTAAAAACTTGTTTACTATTGATACTATCCCATGTAAAAATAATAGACATGTTGATGCTATGGATAGTGTCACTTCTCTTATGAGTATGGGTGACGATGACCTCCTCATTTTACCATGATTATCCATGGATTAAAACAACTGGCTATATAAAATACACCTTTTTTGGTTTGTGCTACACGTATTGGTAAGTTACAATTTCATGAAATTTACTCTTAACTAGATTTTGGGGCATTCCCATCTCATTATTTTAAAAATATTTTCATTCACATTAAAAATAAACTATCAAATGGTTACTTATTATAGGGGTACTTCAATGGTTTATTATAGAGAGCATTAATGATAATGAAAAATCTGTAGCTCTCCAAGAGGCCCATAGGGGTATATGTGGTGGTCATGTTAATACTAAATTATTGGTTCAAAGGATACTATGCATGGTTTATTATTGGACTTAAATAGAAAAATGATCCCATGAATTTTTTAAAAATATACAATGTGTCAAAACATATATTAACTTAAAACATGCACCTGACCATGAGCTTCACCTCTTTACATCACATTGGCTAGTTTCTACATGAGGTTTAGATTTGGTGAACAAGATTACATTGAAATCATTTGAGGGACATACATTGTATCATTATGGCTATTGATTACTTTAAAAAATGGTTCAAAGATATATCTTTTAATTCTACTATGGTGGTAAACATTTTCACCTTTATCATCGATAATTTTATTTCTATATTTGGCTTACTATTTATTGTGATTGATATGGAAGATCTTTTGAGTTCATAAAGAAGTGAATAAATTTCTAGACAAATTTCACGTACAACAATGCTTTCTACTCCATACTACGCATAAGATAATAGAAAAATAAAGGATAACAATACAACTATTGAGAAAATTTTACAAAAAATAGTTGATAAATATGGTGCCAATTAGCATACACAACTTGTTCCCACATCATAGATTTATTTCACTAGCATACACACTCACATAGGGTTACACCCTATTAATTGAATTAAGGCCATTATACCCCATTTAAAACATTGATTACAATAATTAAATAATTTATGAATATATCAAAGACAATTGAAGTAAAATTACAACAAATGAAACATTCAAAGAGAGTTTCATTTGGGTGATTTGATTTCTCATGATAATTCTAGGAACCCAAATCAGAAGAAATAAATAATTGGAAATTTTGGTCTAATTAGATATGACCTTTGATTATTACTTCCTAGTTTTCTATTGGTGCTTTTGGTTTATCTACTGCTGAAACAAATCTAGTGAAGTATTTGATTGATGGTATTATTGTTGATAAATAGATGTAAGGGAAAGCTATACATTGATTATAATCTTTCTTATGCCTACATCATTTTATGAGCCTTAGCTTGCTATCTTTCCCATTTGGGGCAACCAAATTCATATGTGATTTCACAACCATATGTTAAGTACTCATTTGTACCTTCATTGCCTTATCATAA